>JAKTPI010000044.1:5274-103777 GCA_030557545.1 Ogataea salicorniae
AGCGTTATCCGTTCATTTTATAATACCAACAATCCAAATAGGCTACATTTCTACATAAATAAATAGATTATTATTCTAATCTTTATTTTATTAAAGCAGAATAATCATTAATAGTCTAGAAAAAAATGTCAACAGAAGAAGGTCTAAACCAAGAAAGCCAGCAGGCTTTGACTACCCCAAATAACAATCGCCCACCACCAAGAAACTACAGACCAAACAACAGCCATAATTACAACAACAACATTGAAAACAGTTATCAAACAAATGGAGACAACAATACACAAAACAACACTAGTACCACTGGCGATGGTAGACAAATCTGTGCTTTTTATTCAAGGGTTGGTGCTTGTAGACACGGAAACAATTGTGTTAGAATCCATCAAAAACCGAAAACTTCCAAAACTGTTATGTTTATGAAATTATACGATAACCCTAAATACATTAAAGGTTTTAGAAGCATTAAAGATCAAAACAATGAACAAACAACTGATAATGCAAATGGTAATGATATAGAGCCCGAAACTAATAATAATAATAATGAGCATGGTAATAGAAATCATCCGGACGAAAAAACGGTGCATACAGTGCACGGAGATTTACGAGTTTTAAAATCATTGAGTGAATCAGACATACAACGAAAGATCAACCATTTATACAAGGATCTATTCGTTGAACTTGGATTAACGTACGGTCCTATTGATTGGTTGGCTATTTGTGAAAACGTTAATAATCACCTAAGTGGTAACGTTTACGTCAAGTTCAAGAATGAGGATTCAGCAATTAGATGCGTTAAGAATTGTAACGATCGTTGGTATGATAACAAACCAATCTTTGTTGAACTTTCACCAGTGTCGAATTTCGACGATGCGAATTGTAGATCCTATCAAACTGGTTGTGATCGTAGAGGGTTATGTAATTTCATGCATGTTAGGAAACCGGATGGGTATATTATTAGAGAGTTAAAACAGGCACAAGATGCTTATGTTACTAAACAGTTGGCTATTGATGCTAATGAGTAAAGTAAACAGTGTTGTGTGTATAATTTTTATTGTATTTATATATTATCAAAAGAAGAAGAAAAAAAGTAAAGATCATACTGTTATAGTATGTTTTAATGCGATTAATTTTGACTTAATTAATATAACAGGACACACACAAAGCCGATTTTGAGGGAGAAGAAACTCTGAAAACCTTTTGTTAAAAAAAAGCACCATTTCTTGTAACAATAGGGTGAAGACTTAAGTAGAGGTTTATTTCAATGGCTGTAAAATCACGTGGACAAAAAACGTGATCTTTTTAGATATAAATTTTGAAAACATACTTTTATTCTTTTTATTTTTTTTTATTTTTTTCAATCTAAAAGATAAATAGACGTTCATCTGATCATCTTAATACCTGAGTATCATTTGTATAGGTCGATTATTATATATTCAAACCATCATTTATTATTAAAGGGAATAGATTATCGTGAAAAAAAAAAAATGGCAAAAGCACCATCAAAATTCAAGAGAAACCCACCACCAAAAGGTTACAACAAGATTGAACCAACGTTAACCAAATACAACAACAAATTGAAAGAAGCTACACATAAACCACTACAACTAAACAAATCTAAACATGAATCACTATGGGAAATAGCACAGTTACACCATGCCAAATCTAAATATATATATCAGCTATATTACGAAAAGAAAATAATAAGTAAAGATTTGTACACTTGGCTAGTGAAACAAAAAATAATTGACAATGAATTGATAGCTAAATGGAGGAAACAAGGGTATGAAAATTTATGCTGTTTGAAATGTATACAGGTGAAAGATACAAACCATGGAGGAACTTGCATTTGTAGAGTTCCCAAATCAACTTTAAGAGAAGGTGACCAAGAGAATAACAAGGAAAGAGATATACGGTGTGTTAACTGTGGTTGTAAAGGTTGTTCAAGTGGTGATTAATCAGTTTTTACCTACTCACATTTACACAAGTAATTGCACTCTTAAAAACAAAGACTTAAAACGTATATTATAATGAATTGATACATGTATATTGGTATATATAGAAAATTGTTTATGAACCTTAAATCAAAATTAATTATGCTAATGAATAACCACCATGGACAAATAATTCCGTACCTGTCACGTAGGAACTAGCATCACTTGCTAAAAAGACGTAAGCACCTTTCAATTCGTAAGGTTGACATAATCTTCCGGCAGGAACTAATTCGTTCCATTTCTTTAACCATGTTGGATCCAATTTACTGATCATTTCAGTGGCAATGTAACCTGGGGAAACAGAGTTAACCCTAGCGAAATCTATCCATTCAATGGCTAAAGATCTTGCCAAATGGGCAACAGCAGCTTTCGTCATGTTATAACAAGCTTGCTTCTGTGGAATGTTGACGACAATAGAAGAGACGGAAGCAGTAAAAATCAATTTACCTTGTTTTAAAATACCCAATTCTTTCTCCGTTTTGAAAACTTTAGCCGCGGCTTGAGCAGTGAAGAAGGCACCGTCTATGTTAACTTTGTTTTGGAAGTAGTAGTCTTTGGTTTCAAAATCTTCAGCTGGACCGTGGTTGGCAACACCAGCGTTGGCAACAACGGTATCTAACCTACCAAAATCTTTGAAAACTTGTTCAGCAGTGTCTATGATCTCTTGTTGGTTGACAACGTTACAGTGGTAAGCTTTGTATTTGACACCTAAATCTTTGAATTTGGCAGCAATAGTGGCCATGTATTCTTGATTTGAAGAGTTATATGTAATAGCAATGTCAGAACCAGCTTCAGCTAAACCAATTGCGGTGAATAAGCCGATACCTCTAGCACCACCAGTGATCAAAGAGACTTGGCCGTCTAATTTGAAGAAATCTAAAGAACGTCTGTCGGAAACTTCAGGAAGCATAATGATTCTTTTGATATGGTTATTTCTATAATATGGAAAAGATTATCTGTTACCCAATGGATGTAATTGCTATTTCAGAAAAGATTTTTAAACCGAGGACCAAAAAAAGTGTGAAAATAAAATAAAATACAATAAAATACCTAGGAACTGCTCAATATTTATATTTTTGGCCTCCTTCTTCAATAACTCCATAGTGAATTCCCTGTTCTGGATTCTATACCAGACTGCAACTACAGTAACTCATAATAGCACCGGGATAATTATATGTTTTCCAACATCTGCCCAATCACACGCCGGCAACCTTCTCTTTCTCCAACTCTTTTCCGTTTGTTTGTTTCTTGTCACAAATTGGTTGATTTGCCGACGTATCAAAGCACACACCCCCCACAACGGATTGATTTTAATGCACCAGGCCCCCGCGTTGCCTTCCCAATTAGGCAACAGATCCGGCAAAATTTGTGTTCACGTTTCGCTTTATAACACTCAGGGAGACGAGACATCGTTGACCCTTTAATCAGTTTCTCCAAACCCTATATCTATAACTAATGATGTCCAAGAGTAAGCTTTCTTCTGATGTGAGATTTAACCAATCCGCTTATAATCATATATATTTACTGCAATTTTATTGAATCCTACAAGATCTCAAAACTCCGTTTGAACTGGACAAATAACATATATATAGTTTATTTTCATAAGAATACACACACAAATATATTATATATACATATTTATATAGTTGTTTATTAAAATCTAAAAGTACAATCATTTATAGCAAAATAAGAAAAAAACACGAGTAATATTAAACTAATTCAAATAACCTTTACAACCAGGAGCACCACACAAACAAGGAATTCTTTCATCATCATTCGTTTCCCTTTCAAACTTATAATCATAAGTCAACTCTTCGTTCGCGGCAACATCTTTTAATGCATAGATAACAATTCTCTTTTTACCCTCTACTTTAATGATCTTAGCAGTACATGAAGGAACGCAACAATGATTGATGAATCTTGCAATACCACCTTTTTTAGATGCGTCAATAACAGTATTTTCATCAATTCTGAATAAGTACGAAGAACCAATACCTGATCTTAAATACTTCTTTTCACGAACTTCAGCAACCTGTTGACGAATTCTGTCACCAACATACTCAATAATCATTTCCTTAGCTGCAATCGGTTCCAATGCATACAACCCCCAATTATGAATAGCTGAACGAGCAAATTGAACAGGCTTCTTTCTTTTAGTTAATTGATTCAAATCTAATATATCAGTTTGTGAACCCAAAGTCTGTTTTTGTGCTGATATATCAGCTGCAAATCTTCTGTTGTTTGCACGGTTAACTCTCGAGCTGAAAATGTTGTTGGTTTGAGCATCGTTGTCATCTTCGTTTTGAACTGTATTAAGAGGCTTATTCGCTTTTCTCCTATGTAAAAGATACTCATTTTTCAACTTATCAGGTATCTTATAGTAACCTTGGGTTCTGAAAGATCCTGTTGAGTTTTGTAAATCTTCATTGTTAATGATATCTTCCTCAAAGTCAAATTCATCAATATCGTCTTGAACCTCTTCACGTTCTTCAAGTAATTGTTCGGTGTTGATCTTGGTGTTCTTTTGTTTCCAGGACCAATATGAAATATCTTTGATGTTATCGGATTTTGGCAATGATTCAAAGGCCTTTTTGGCTAGTCTGAAATCTTCTTCATCCTTCAATAAGTCTTGTAAATTATCAAGATCTAGTTCCATGGAATTGAAATCATCGTCATAAACAGGTATTGGAATACCTGTAGATGGTGCATAAATTGTACTGATCTGTGAAAAGTCAGTTGGTTTTTCTGGTTTCTTTTTTTCTTCCATTTCTGCATCCTCATATTGATTAACATTGGCTTCATCCTTGTGCTCTTCTATACCATTAACCAAACCATCCTTCTTACTGATACCTTCAGGTGAAGTTGGTTGTGAGATAGTATTTGCATTAGTGTCTCTATCTTCTTCAGAGCTGACGGAATCAACAGAAGTAACACGAGTAATAGCTGTCTTTTGTTTCTTTACCGATTTAGGTTTCTCCACCATTTTTCTCTTTTGTTTAACTGGGGATGGAACAGCAACATGCTTTTCATCTTCTTCAGCAGGAGACTCAGATTCCTCTACAGATTCATTTTCGTCGTTGTCGTCATTTTCATCACCATCATCTTCATCTTCGGAACTGTCATCATTATCAGAGAAATTCAAAGCATGTGCCATCGGGACAGTGTTCAACTTATTTTTATATTCAGGCTTTTTCTGGAATAATTTCGCATTTCTCAAACCGTTAGCTTCAGCCTTTTTATCTGTAGATATTGATTTCCTTCTCAAAGAAGTTAGTGATTTTATCGAACTTGATTGATGAGTGACCTGAACAGGATTTAGTCCAATCAGTTGTGCCTTTTGATTTTGTTGTTGTTCTAACTTCAAAACTTCTTCTCTTTCCTTTTGTTTCTTTCTAAGTTCTTCTTTCTCTTCTAAGTATTTGTTCATAGTATCAGTATATTTATCACTGTCCAACAGTTCAAGAAGTCTAGTACCAATTACCTTCTCTCGTAGATCCTTCAATAAGTAGTTATGGAATTCTCTCACTAAGATAGACTTGGCTTGACCCACAACACCAATTTTCTCGCCCACTCTTGTTTCACCAATCATGTCGTCAGGAACAACAAACTCCATAAACATTTTATAAGTCAAAAATTTTCTACCATCTTCTTGATCAAAACATCTCTCACCATCCTTCAAATCGTTGAAAACGACATAAAAGCCCGTCTTATGAGTCAAAATTCTGTCACAATTATATTTCGACAAAAGCTTTCTGATATCAGATGAGCTCACATTTCTCGTACTAACATACTTATCAGGAATCAAAATGAATGATCTTTTACCGATATGTCTATCAAAGTTAGGTGGCAATTCAACACTACTGGTGGTTTTGATGTGCCTATCATGACTCGATAACTTGACAGTAGGTGATTCAGGTTCTTGTGATGCTGTACGACCAGACATAATGTTAGATAATGCTGACAAACCTGCAGGTCCTGCAAACATATTTCTTTTATCTTGAGAACCGTTAGCTGTTTGCAACGGTTTAGTTGTGGCCGTTGGAGCAGGAGAACCCTGCTTGTCAACAATATCGTTTTTTTGGGTTTTTGGTCCCTTTGGTAAAGTGCTGGATTGTTGTCTAATTCTCTCTCGCTGCTGTTGTGCCTCTTGGGCTTTCAGTTTAACTTTCTGGGATTCAAGGATCTTGTTATAAACTGTATTGTAAAGTTTGTTCTCCACATTCAAGCCACACTGAATAGGAGAACCATTAATTTGTAGTTTCTTATGAGCCTGTTCCACTGCATTTCTTGCCGAAGTATGTGATTGTTCGATATCCCCATCAAATACCAGAGTACACAGGCCCAACGGAACAGCAGTATTTGGATCATCGACACCGTGAAGCTCCGAAATTTTTCCAAATTGAGTGAAATTGTTACGAATGAGAACGAGTGATGTAGTGCTAGGAAAGTTCCATATAACAATTTGATTTGATGGTTTTGGCCCAAGTGAATGTTTATCATATTTGAATCTAGGAATAGGTAACGATGTATACGGTTTTCTAGTGAGTCTTTTCATATATTTATCATAATGCGGATGAGATGGAGATCTTGGATCCAAAGGCGGCTTGGAGGAGTCCAGCATCTTTGGGTCATATAATTGATATATCGGTTTCAAACCTTTGCTTGGATCTTTATGAAGCTCTGGATCATATGTAATCTTGAAACTTTTCTGATTTTCTCTCGTTTTAACATCCAAAGCAGATAACCTACTGGATTCATGGTTCTGTTTTGAAAATCTAGAAATGTCGTAATGTTTGACAATAACTTCGGCTTTCGGTTGATCGATAGAACTGAGATCTCCAGTTTTTTCAGAACGAAGGTTGGATGTTTGACTAGTGGCTCTGGTATCTTGTGAAGTGCTTCGACTCTTTGTACCCATATAAGATGATTGGACAGGGGTCTGAGATGCTGGATAGAGAGGTCTTTTGCCTCCTACTCTAGGAGTATAACTTTGTTCTTTAGAAGAATTTGTTTCATAGTAACCTCTTGAAGTACCATTTGAATAATGTAGATTCTGATTATCATTATGGTTGTAACTGTGATTGCGATCCGCTTGAGTAGATGGAGCTCGACTTTCACCGTAAGGACGATGTTCGTCATTTCTCACACCATAATTTCTATTATAATATGCCCCACCATA
Source organism: Ogataea salicorniae (assembly GCA_030557545.1). Taxonomy (NCBI): domain Eukaryota; kingdom Fungi; phylum Ascomycota; class Pichiomycetes; order Pichiales; family Pichiaceae; genus Ogataea; species Ogataea salicorniae. The sequence goes on from JAKTPI010000044.1 coordinate 12,442, forward strand.
AGGTGGTCTTCCTCCTCCTCTATAAGACATATTATCTATGGTTTGATGGATCTCAGGATCGGAAAGCTTGTTCTTAATCTATTGAAAAATTCCAAATTCAACGGAAATTTTGTTTCTTTAGACGTTTTTTTGAAAAAGACAAGCACTGAGATTAATCGGGTATGGTAGATGTATTATAAAACGAAAAGATCAGCTTCACGTGAATAAATTTTTAAAGATATGCAGAGATAACGAGGAGATTTACGAACAAGAACAGTACACAAACACAAACAAAACCAGATTTTAATGAAATCAAGTAACTCTATCAATTACCTTTGGTGCTCAAAATGAAAAAGATAAACTCGAAAAACGCCAAACCAAATTTATTCGATTACGTAATCTTGGTTTAGTTTCTTTTATCTTTTAATGAGCGTCTAATGACAAATACATAGATACATACATACAGCTTCTCTTTAACACCAGCATTATACTAATTAGTAATGACAAATAGTACACAGAAACAGTAATACGAATAGCATATAAGAAAGAAAAATAATGTCATCAAGATTTGTGGAATCCGGAGAGGTTGACATGAATGATCTGAAAAAGCAAGAGGAGACAGAAGAAGAGATGATCGGTGAAATGGTTCAGCATCAAAATACAAACCAACGGAAATCTTTAGCACAACAACTACGTGATAATCGATTTAAAAGGTATAAAGATTTCAAAGAAAAGATGGAATCTACTAATTCCTCGTATAAGTTGAAAAACAGAGACCTTGAATATTATACCAAGATCCAACTTGATAAATTGGACAACTTGAATGCAGAAAAAGAAGAAGAAATGAAAAAATTAGATGAGTTTAATAGATTGAAATCATCAAAGAAAAAGGTGCTGAATAACGTTATTGATTTGGAAGATATCGATGATGGTGTCGTGAGTGAAATCAAACGGAAACCTCAGTCTAAGTCAACAGGAATAGTCAAAAAAAGGAAACCATTTATCAAACAAGAATCAATTAAAACAGAAGAAAAGGACCTTACTACATCAACAAAAACTCAATCACAAGCAAAACCAGGCATTGAACAAGCACAGAAAATGGATATACCTTTTAAATCAGAGGACACAAATTTAGCATCAAAAGACAATGAAACAACCGAATCCAATACCAAAATCACCACCAATATCACCTTAGATTTAGGCTATTCATCTTTATCTGACAGTGATTTAGATTGATTATTCCTTTTGGTATAAGTACCTGAATACGACAGTTAAGTTCAAACAACTGGTTCTTTATATTAATGATCAAGGATGTTCTCTTCCCATGCGGCGAATTCCTATTCCAGCAAAACAAACTTAGTTGGTGCAAGGATGCCATTTTTATGGAAAAATGTCGGATCTAATATATATTTCAGATAATTAGATTAGATTTACACGACCATTCAAGTTTCTTAAACAAGCTATTCAACTACACTATTTTTGATTAATAGTTTGAAGCACTATGATTAAACAATGCAAAATTTGTTGGGTAATTCCAATTAACATGATACAATACGAATAATAATTATGTTGTTCATATATTATCCAATCGGAGTTATTAATGATTATATTCCGTACTTGATTCTATGTAAAAATTATATTTTTATTGAATAATTCTATATAAATTGTCCAACAAATAATTCATACAATGGTTTATGTACATTTCCATCATAGTCGGAGAAATGAGTATATAAATAGTGATTCGATTCTATAGTTATCTTTTATGGTTATATATTTTTTCATTATAAGGAAATCATCTATCTTTCTTCCCTTCTTTTAGAACCAGATATAGAAATACTATTAAATATTAGATTAAGTAATAAACGATTATGTCATCAAAGTCACAAGAATCTCATGCCGCTCAAGTCCCAAAATTATCCCGTTAAAAAAACAGTTGTTTGTTTAAACACGACGCTTTTTGAAAAATGATCGAAAGAATCGAATGTGCCACAAACAACCATAAGCGATAATTTGATTTATACCTCTAAATCAAGGTTAAATAGATAGCACTAGAAGCAAGATTGCTATCGATACAGTGTTGCTGCATAGTTTCATCAGAAAAACAAATATATACACACACAATGTTTACATCACTTTTCAGACCACTACTACAAGCTGCTGTTCCAGGCAGGTTCATGCCATCAACTTTATCAGACTTCTTTTCATTCCAATCGAGAAATTTATCTAAAACACACAGAGCTGCTTACAAGAGATGGAGAAAAACTGCTGAAGGTTACAAGAGAGGACAACATGGAAGAAAGCACGGTAATGCTGGTTTCCCACAAAGAGTGTTGCGTAAAAGTTCAGGTACCGCTGAAGCAACTTTGTCCCAAAGCAAGCATTTAAGAAAGCTGATGCCAAACCTATAAATTTGTTAACACATATCTACCAATGCATAAACCTCATATAATTACTTGCACAAAAACGTGATTGATCATATGAATTCTTTTCTTTGTGAAAAGAGATCATCAACTGTTACTGTATAAATTCATGTATATATTTATTACCAAATCACAATAGAAACAAGGCTATAAAAATTCTTATAAAGTTACTCAGACAAATTTTGAAAGTATTTGACTATCCGACTTTAAAATAAACAAACGTAAACACAAATTAATTAAGAAAAAAGTAATACACAAAAGCATTCTATGATCTAAAAAACATACAAACACTATGTATCCTTTTATTTGACAACTTCAACTTCATTTTCTTTCCATTCACCAGTTTTGGCATTTTTCTTCAACTCAACAGTAGGGAAATAATGATAATTAACTTTCAATGTTTGGGCAAATGGAATATTGTCAAATGAAACGATTCTAAGCTTACAATAACTATTATCCTTAATGTCTTTAATCACTTTAACGAATTGATCTAAAGTTGGAGTTGGAATTTCATTGATATGGGTAATGAAATTAGTAGCACCAATAGTGTAGAATCTAGATGGTGAACCTTGAGTCATTGAGGTACAATAGACTCTTGATGGTAAATTTTTAATGACTTGTCTAACACCGTGATGTGGCTCTTGCAATAATGCACCACACCAGTAAACCAGTTGGTTAGTCGAGAAATTATTCCCTTGAGTTAATTTAACTCTCAAATCGATAACTTTCTTCTGTCTGACGACCTTAAATTCAATTTCTTCAACATCTGAATCCAATGATCTAATAACAGAATCCAGGTCTCTAAATCTTGTCACCAATTTATCGTTAGCACTCAACACAATATCACCGTGGTTCAATGTACATGACGGCTGACAATCTAAGTTCACTGATAATCTTTGAACGTTCATTAGTTGTATTTTATCAGTGCATGAAGATTCCACTCTATTAACCCATTCTTCAGGAACACCATTGATTCTAGCGCTCAATATACTAACAGAATTAAATTCAGCATCAACGATTTTCAAGTTTGGCTTACCACCGTTCTTCAAGAACTCTAATTCCCACATGACATCAGTAACATCAAGACCAATGGAGTAAACCTTATCCTCATCACCATCAAAAGTTAGCCAGAAAGCTCTCACAAAACCTTCTTTATTACACAACAAACCAGATCCACATTGCTGACCTAAGTTAGAATCGATTAATATTGCTTCTAGATTAGTACCTCTAAATTTAGGAGATGTGGCATTAGGCGGTAGATTAATGGCAGGAATATCACTGACTTTAGTTTCATCAACAACAACTCTTAGGTTTTTGTTGTACCCAATGAAAATCACTTTCTCACCTCTTTCTAGAGGAATATCACTGAACTTAGGAGTTTGGACAGGGGCTAAAACTAAACTTGGATCATATTTAACAATAGCATAACCCTTTGTTGGGTGCAAAAACACAATCTCACCAGGAACGATCAAAGACTCAGAAATGGTAACAGTGATATCTAATAAATCATGTGGAACACAATGTCTGGATGTTAAAATGTAACCGTTGACAGAGTCAATGATAACACCGTAGACTTTTCTTGAATATGAAGTGAATGAATCTAATGGGATTGGCATGGTGGAATGACACAAAGCAAATGATCTATCTAACTGTTTACAATTTTCAAATTCAATAGGTAAGTTGATGAATTTAGCATTCTTTGGAGTGATAGGTGATGGTGGTAATGGTTTATCCTGTAAATCTTTGAAATCCCATAAACCAGTTTCATCATTTCTAACAGCGGATCTGAAACTAGAATTCCAATGTCTGTCAATATGAATCAATTTGAAAAGTGGAACATGTAGATCTTGTAAATGTCTGTATTTAATGGTGACAAATGCTTCATCCGGGATGCTCTTCATAACCTCTATAAATGTGTCTAAATCAGGAGTGTCTTTATCATCAATTGAATCAATTATCCAAAAGTATGCATCTGCTGAACCTAGTGTAAACGAACCGGATGTGTTGTTAACGTATAAACCTTTGACAGGAATAGCATAAATTCTTGCCAATTGATATGATAAGTCATTGAAAGTGGCACCACAAACTGAAACAAACCTATTTGGAGTAATCTTGTGCAAGTCTCCAACTGTACATTGAACAGTGAGATCTTTACCACCTCTTTGGATTACAATTTCAATTTGTTGGTCAACTGATGAATCTAAAATTTCATCAACTTTGATGAAAGTAGAGATAGGTTGATCATTAATTGAGATCAAACAATCACCTTCTTTTATTTTACCATCAGCTGGACCTTGTGGTAGTGTAATAGCACTAACCAATAACCCATTTAAGGATGGGAACTTCTCCCTCATCATTTTTTCAGTGTCAGCTCTTAGTCCCAATCTTCTACATTTGTCAAATGGTTCTAAACTCCACTGAACTTGAATTGTACCTCTTGATATTGTTTCATTATTTTGAATACATGTTAGCGCTCTTAAGACTCTGTAGACAGGTAAAAAAAAATCTGTAGATGATTCTGTACTTCCACCAGCTTGTAAAGCAACAGCGTACCCATCCTGATTAACAACTGGGGAACCCGATGACCCACCAGATGCAGATGCAGCAGCTTGAATATATTCAGTATTGAAATCGTTATATGTGTTTGGCCCATAATCTGGTGCGTTTCTATCCAATCTTGAAATAAAACCAGCCAAAATACTTAACTTTTCACCAGAATCGTTACCAATAACTCTGATCTCACAACCGACTTTAGCTAAGTCAGGTCTCAACTTCAACTCCCTAACCTCCATGTATTTGATGTCTTTTGGAATGAATTTCAAAAACCCGAAATCATGAACAGGGTCCCTATAAATTGGTTTTACCTCACATTCTTCATGGTTATCAAAAACAGCATAACCAACAAACGGCCCAGGTCCAACAACGTGTCTGTTTGTTAGAATTATACCTAAGTTAGCATCAACAACAAACCCTGTTGCTTCTGAGCATAATGCATTTTCAGTATCAAAGTTAGCCACTTGGGAGAAATGAATAGAAACAACCGATTTGACAACGTTTTCGACTGTTTTCTGCCACTCTGGACTATTGGTTGTGCTGGTTTCTAGCTCCAGTTCGTATCCTTCATCTGATCCAGAATCGTTGTTATCATCACTGTATGACATATTTTCATCTTCATCTGCGTCGATTTTTTGTTTTTTTCCGTTTTCTATCGGCAAAAACTCGCCATCAGTGGCTCTTTTTTGCGGATTTATACTTGTTATGTTGTCCATACTAATTTTCAATAACCAGTAAGATGAAAATATGATTCTCTTAATGTACAAAAGTTAAGGTATACAAAATATATAGATATATAAATGGATTTAAAAGGCAAACAGTGTGATGCTGATCTGAAAAGTCGAGATCTCAAATTATGAAAAATTTAAAATATTCGCCTGTGCGTCTATTACGTCACTGAACGTTAAAGTCGATCGACGCGAATAGAAGAAAGCGGATCAAAACAATAAATAATACACCGCCTTGACGTTTAATCCTCAATAAGAGTACTCTCTTTGATAGTACTCAACCATTCGTTATATTCATCGTTCATTCTATTGGAGAAGTAGCAGGTATCAGCGGATATGAAGGAGTTTAGAGAAGGGATACCAAAAGGTAGTTGATTTTCATTTTTCAACTGATACAAATCATTCAAATCTCTTATCCATTTTTCAGAACTACACAAGTTCTCAATGAGCTTAGTCCAATTAATCAATTCTTCGAACTTTAATCTACCACTTTGTAAAATATGCAGATTCTTCATGAACTTAGACTTGAAACCTAAAGTATGCTCAATTTTTTCATGGTTTAGTTTCATGTATGCAATGGAAACCAACCCACATAGTAAACCCCATGGATTCTTAATTCTGTAGTAGTAATCTTGGAACGTTATTAATATATTCTTGGTGATATCTTCTGGAAGGTAAAACCTGTTACAAAATGAGACTAAATGTGGAGTGGTAATGATAGTATCATCTATTTGAGCCCGCTTTGCCATTGGCAACACCTTTTCTCCAACTTGTCTACCCCTAGTCTTTCTTGGGGATTTCCTACTATGTTCTTCGTCCAATGATATATTCTTATCTCTTGATGCTTCAACTAACTTATCTCTAAGTATTTGTTTAGTTGCTCTAACTTTTAGTGGTGATTGGTAAGTTGATCTTTGTTCAACAGGTGAAGATAAAACGGGAGTGCCGGATTCAAATTCATCTATTTCTGGGTTTTGATCAGAAGCAGTATCAAATTTCAATTTTTTGACCACTGATGATGGAGGTGTCAATATTTTTGATAAAGACATAAATGGTGATTCTTTTGATAATGATTGTGGGGTTGCATATGCATGTTTTAAAGGACTTGAGCTTGGTGTCATTATCTGAGTAGAACCTTTAACAGTTTTCCTCTTCTTTCTTGGAGTGGATGGAGGTGTTGATTCCTGATTATTAATATTTTTATTACCTCCTGTTAAACTTCTTTTAAAATCAACAACGATACTTCTGATTTTTCTGTGTGGAATTGGGATCTTATTCAAAACTGGATCTGGTAGTTCAAACTGTTTAGAGAACTTCTCCACAGTCAAATAACAACATAGATGATAACGTGAAACTTCCAATTGTGAAGGTAAGGCAGCTTTTGATTTTGATGCTAGATAAAGTAGGTTTGCATAGTCTGTCATTTCTTTAGGAAATGGTTCTTGCTCCGTTGGAAGCATATCTCTGAAAGCATTAAGGATAAATTGATTAGACATCTTCTTAGTCTTAGGGGTTTCGAGTTGTTTTTAGAGAGACTAACGTGTATAATTCAAAGGTGCCTTTAAACGAGTCCAAAGTAAAGATGTTCAACAAAGCAACTATAAGTATATATACTGATCTATTAAGATCAACTCTGTCTGCTACCAAAGATCAACAGATCAGGAACACAATCAATCTACCTACTAGAAACCAGCCAACTTTTTGATAAATATATTCGCAATAGGAAAATCTCCTAATTGGGCATTAATTGAATGTCCCCGCAGAAACGGTATAGAAACACAAAAGCGTGATGCGACTCATGTGATTATCCCACTTCCAAGATAATCCTTTTAGAACTGAAATGAGGGGAACCCATCTGGCAAGAGACGAATATTGAAGGAGCTTTAAATTGAATAGCTTGTTTACTTGTTACCACTGTGTTTTTTTTACCTGACAGATTAAAACAAAAATATATATTTCCAGTCTTTACCAGTGGAAAAATTTAACTACAAGTTTTAAACAATGTCAGCAGTCAGGTTAATCAGAACAAAAGTTGGTGTGATCCCATTAACTCGTAACATTCACTTCTCGTTACCAATATTCAACGCTTCGATCCCACCATCAACAACAAAAACCACAGAAACAACACCAACAGCACCATCCGACACTAAAACTGTATCACAAGTCCTAGCTGAATCAACTAACCAAAAGGAACTAATCTCTGGTGCCCCAGCCGATTTATCAACGCCAAACACAAGATTAGTCCGTATTTACAAAGAAGCCAAAGCTGCAACGCAGTCATCAGCAAGGAACTCATTGTTTTGGAAGATGGATTGGGATATTATTGATAAACAAAACAGATGGGAAAATGACTTGATGGGTTATCAAGGCACAAGTGATATCATGCAATGCACGACATTAGAATTTGATAACAAAGATGCTGCTATCATGTTTGCTAAAGGACAAGGTTGGGATTATTATATCCAAGAGCCAAAAGTTAGAAAATTTAAGAAGAAGGATTACTCTGCTAACTTCTATCACTCTTATGGTCCTTTGAAACACATTAGAACTAAGTAGTTAGGGAAAGTGATAGGGAAATTGGTTTTTTTTCCTTAACAAATGTGATTGTTTATGATTTGCTTAACAAATGTGATTGTTTATGATTTTCTTATAGATTCTTTTTGTTTATTTGATTTTGTCAGTTGGACTTGCTGCCTCCATAATTACTTATTTATTTATTCATTAACTCGATACAAGGTATTATTTATTTCGATGCAAACTGAATCAGTCAGGTTCCAGAATCTAGTGTAAATGTAGTCCATTAAAAATTGACAGCGTATAATTTCAAGGAGAGTTTACTTCAAAACAAACATTTTAAAAAGAGATATTTTTATATTATTGCATTTTAACTAGCTGTCAAGTTGCATATTTAAAACAATCAAAAGAAGTTATATACAGAATTTACAAAATAGAATGGGAGAAGGAGAAGAGGGAAGAGAGAGTCAGCAAATAAAAAATCAAAACACTCAAGAAAAGAGAGCAAGAGGACAAAATTCTTGTCCTACGATTTTAAGATAAGTATATCTCGATTAAAAAAACACCGTATCATTAGACAGAATAATGTATTAAAGAATATATTCATCAGCATGGAACCATTATAAGAGACGACTTTAAACAGCAGCAGCAGCATTTCTCATAATTTCATTAACCTTTTCAGTCAAAACAGGATCTTTTCTGATTTTGATTTGCATCTTGGAGGCTTCCAATAATGAAATAGCTTGAGTTCTATCTTCGTTGGATCTAGCAACAAGACAAGCTTCTTCGAATAACTTGATAGCTTTATCAACTTCTTGTTGTTGTAAGCAAACTTGACCTAATGTTAATCTAGCAACTTCACTCTTCAAGTCCAAATCACAAGCTTTGGTTAACTCCTCGACACAAGATTCAACCTCACCTAACTTTTGGTGAATTGCAGCCTTGTTAACTAATGGCAAGGCACCAATGTTGAAAGATGGTAATGCAGCCTGTAATCTAGCAGCAGTATCAAATTGTTTTAAAGCACCTCCGAAGTCTTGTCTGTCGAATAAGATTTCACCGTAGTAGTTTGGAACTTCTGGAGAAACGGCAAACTTGGATTTAGCTTCTGCAAATAATTCATCACACTTGGAAATATCACCTTGTCTGTAAGCAATACAAGCCAATTGGATGTATGCGTAGACGTTTTCGTTGTTTAATCTCTTGGCGGTTTCAAAATTGCTTTCAGCTTTAGCTAAATCACCAACTAAGTAGAACAATTGACCGTAATGGTAGTAAATATCTTTATCATCCTTGTTTAATGCAATGGCTTTACCGAATTCAGCAATGGCACCTGCATAGTCAGATTTATCGGCAGCAATCAAACCAGAGATAACGTATGATCTTGGTCTAGGATTTAATTCTAAAGCAACGGTTAAAGCTTCGACAGCTTCATCTAACTTAGTTTTTAAGAAATCAAAGGCACCCTTGTATTCGAAAGCTAAAGCAACTAAAGCCTTGTCAGTAACAGCAGATGGATCAGCATTGTAAGCAGAGACAGCTTGGTTGAATAAGACATCAGCTTCTTCGTAGGCAAGAGTGGTGTCTAATTTCATCTTAGCTAAACCTTGTAAGAAGAATTTTTCAGTGGAGTTTTCAGCGAAATCATTTTCAGAAACTTCAAATGTATCTTTAGTAAAAGCACCAAAGAATGATGACAATGATGAAGTAGATGGTAATTCCTTTGGTAAGTTTGAGTATTGTTCTTCGTTGATCTTGTTTGAGTGCTTTTTCAAGACTCTTTCCAAAATGGCTTCGTTAGATCTATCGTTCAAACCACCGTAAATGGTCAAGGCAGTTAAATCGTACATAGCTTCTTCGTATAATTCCATATTTTCATAAGCGTGTGCTCTTCTTAATAGACATTTAGAGTATGATGGGTTGATCTTTAAAGCTTCGGTACAATCGTCAACTGATTTTTGGTTGTCTTGTAAAGCAGAGTGACAAGCAGCTCTGTTGGCATAAAAGACTGGGTCAACTTTACATAATAAGGCAGCAGTATAGTAAGTAATAGCGTTTTCGAATTGCTTCTTTTTAAAGAAATCGTTACCTGATTCTTTCAAAGACAGAGCCCATTTTTCTTTGTCTTCAGCACTCAAGCCATCGACTAACTTTTGATCAACTTCTGGTAAACCTGTTGAAGCATTGACTGAGAAGATTGAAGAGGTTGCAATTGCAGAATGGGCAGTAGATTCATCAGTTGGCTTCTTGGACTTCTTAGATTTCTTAGATTTCTTTTTCTTTGAAGCAGAAGAGTCTGATGCAGATGTAGAGGATGATTGTGAGTCTTGTTGCTTCTTTAAGTAATATAAGGCACCAGCAACTGAACCAACACCTACAACAGCAGTGATGGCAACAGCAGCTCTATGGGTAGAGACAAACTTGGAAATGGAAGACATATTTTTTTTAATTATATATATATATTCCGTTGATATCTGGATCCAAATTGAGCTTTTATGAAACTTTTATAAGTAGTTAATATGAAAGAAACTTTTTTATTGAAATTGACAAAATAAAAACTTTGGAAGCGATTAAATTAACGGGCAACAGAATGTTGATTTGCTATTGTTAATTAGTCTGTATTTATTATGTACAAGTCTGTCAGATTGGATGAAAAGATTACTCAAGTAGAATGGATTAATTTGATTGCAATCTAATAGTTGTTTATCTAATTTGTAGTTGTCAATGAATAATCAAGGGTGTATCGAAACCATTCGACTCCACTATTGCCCAGTCAATTCGATCAATCTCCCTGACAATTAGCCCGTTCAGAATTGGCACAAACTGTTCGAATTTTTCAAAGCGAAAAACGGAAATACCCTTCCAAAAAAGACGTGAGAAAACCAAAACCAATTTACACCTCACACCGCCATAAGAAAGATAATTGTTAATTGATTATGACATTGCTTGATGATTTCTTTGTTTCAAAACTAAGCGGAATAGAGCAGACGTGAATAAGGGGGGGGGGGGATTGCTCCTTAACATCTTATTTTTATCTGAGAAAGAAAGAAATAAAGAAAGAAATAAAGTCTAAATAAAATGTTTCAAAAACGAATAGATCAAATTTACAAGTTTTTTCAGTTCATTACTATCGCCTTGAGCAACATTCGTATCATTTCCTTTCTTGTCACTAGCATTGAGATTAGGATCAACAATGCATGTAATTATAGAGTTAATACATGTTGGTTATTCTCAACATTAGGATTTGCATTATGTAGAATGTTTATTCTTCATCCCCATTAACCACTGGAAAGTAAAAATCGACAGTCAATCAATCAACAACACAACTTTAATGGTAAGACTTTTGTATATATAGAACATCCCTGCACCATACCCAACATTCAGCCGCAAGTCGTCAACTATTTTAATATTTATCGAAAGCCGAACATAGCCTTTTTCTCGTATCATTATTCGTAACGGTTGGTCATTGATCTATCTATCTTGTTCAACAATTTAAATTTGTCTATATTTACAATAACACGTTTACTAATTTCATCACATAAATGCAATAACAATAACTGATCCAAGATTGAATTTTTCTTCTTCTTAGGAGTTTACTTGGTTATGCTTATACTTTTGAACCTATGTTAACTATCCCATAGTTTTCCATCATAATTACGCTAACTAACATTCATATGAACTATTTATAAATAAGATTATCATGAAGATGAAGTATAATACCAAACCCGTGGTGCAAATAGCCACTTCTGGCTTGCAAGCTTTTACTCAAATGAAAGATTCCTTAGTTGCCACCGTTTCAACAGCAATGAGAACATCAAAGATCACAAACACAACCCCAACATCCGGATATAGGGCACCAACTCCTCCATCAGGACTACCGCCGTCAAAGATTCTGACCAACGCATTCCCGTTACCAATTTTGGAATCCTACAAACATTACAAATGTAGAAAACAACTTGATCGAATTCAAGATGAGTTACTATCAATGGCATCGTTTTACCCAACACCGACTGCGACACACGAATCAAAAGTGATCAAAACGGTGATTGACGATCAAACAGGTGATTATATTAACGAATTTCAAATTTCTCCTATCGATCCTAAACCGAATGCTAAGCACCTAGTGGTGATTCATGGGTATGGTGCCGGACTGGGATTTTTCGTTAAAAACTTGGAAAAATTGGCCATTTCGAAACCGGATTGGCATATTCATGCTATTGATTTATTGGGTTATGGATGTTCGTCAAGGCCTGATTTCCCACACCATACTCCATATGAAAATTATACAGAAATTGAATCGTTGTTTACTGATTCGCTCAAGAAATGGTTTGATTTGAGAAATTTAAACTCTAATAACCCAAATGGTGATCCATTAGTCATGGCCCATTCGATGGGTGCTTATTTAACAGCGGTGACAGACTTTAAATACCCCGGCTTGTTCAAAAAGTTACTCATGGTGTCTCCAGCAGGTATTTTCTCAACTCATAAACCAACTATCCCAACGTGGTTCGAAAAACTTTGGAATTTGAACGTTTCACCGTTCGTTTTGATCCGTAACACTGGGCCTTTAGGTTCCTACTTCACATCCGGTTGGACATCGCGTCGTTTCTCTAAAAATGCATCAGTTTTGGATGAAAAAGAACAAGAATTGATGCATATGTACACATACGCCATTTTCAGCGGGAAAGGTTCTGGTGAATACATGTTAAATTATTTGCTGGCTCCAGGTGCCGTTCCCCGCAACCCACTCCTATACAGAATTAACAACTTGAACTGTGACAGTAGCTGGTACTATGGGGAATACGACTGGATGGATGTGCAAGGAGGTGTTAGCGCATGTAGACGGTTGAATCAAGGAGATGCAAGTGAAGGTCACGGTGATAGAACGGCTGATTTGAAAGTTGTTGCAGGTAGTGGACATCATATCTACTTGGATAGCTTTGATGAATTCAATGGAATGATTGTGGATGAAATGAATCAATTTGAGAAAAGATAAAGGGTACATGAATAATGATTGATAAAAGAAAAACACCATGGTAATTTAATATATGGGTACAGAAAAAAAAATCCTTCCCCCTTAAGGTTTGATCATTTATTTAGGAATATATTAGCATTATAGCTTGTATAAGTAGATACACTTCAACATTAATACATTTACAATTACGATTAGTAAAGAAACAGAAAACGATTTAGAAAGAGTATAGTGAAAAGTAATAGAATTCATGATAATTATTAAGGAGTTGATTTTTTTGAAAATCAACAAGGGATTTATTTGTTTTTTCAAACACAAATCAAACAATCAATGTACAGGCATTATTGTAAAACAGAAAAAAGGGGCATAAACAGGTGGCGAAGATAAAAAAAAGCAAATAACCAATAATAGGAAGGATCAAAAAACAAACAAAGTGAACATTACAGATATATAAAACAAATATGGAAAAATCAGAAAAAAAAGGGAATTATCAAGAGGGGGATGGGAGTGTGTATGTGGCCATAGCTAATAGAGTGAACTTAAAAAGGAGAAATGAAGTAAAGAAATTAATGTTTTCATGGATGTGGATTCTGAAGGTTGATTAAATCCATAGCATAGGGAGTTCCGCCGTTTGAATAAGCGTTGATTCCTCTTGCATCAGCAGGGTTGACCATCCCTATTGCGTTACTGCACACGCCACTTTTTGTTGGTGTGACACCAGTGTTTGAAACTGATTGATTGCTAACGCCTGGACCGGTTGCTCCACGAATTGTTGCTGTTGTATTCATATCCAAATCCACATCAACTAAATAACTTGGAATACCAAATACGTTTTGGAATAGGAAGCCACCTTCGTTTTGATATGCGTCAGCTTGACAAAAGTCCGCGAATGAGTTATCGGATCCATATGGTGTAAGATCTTCAGATCTAGTCAGCTTGTCCAGTAGATGGGATAAATCTTGCTGTTCGGGATTAGTACTGGTTTGCTGATGCTGTATTTGTGGTTGATGCTGCTGTTGCTCTTGCTGCTGCTGCTGTTGTTGTTGTTGTTCTTGAATATGGTGTTGTAATTGAGATTGTTGCAACTGTTTCTGTGACTGGTGTTGGCTCAAAGAACTGGCGTCAACACACATGCCGAAAGAATGAAGATCAGTTGGACTATGGAAACCTTCCGAAGCTTGCATGAATTGATCTGGAGGTTGGAAGTTTAGCGGAGGTGTCACAATACTTGATGCTATTGGATAGTTACCAAGGTAATGAGGTTCAGTGACTCTTTCATTAGTGAAATGTTTCGAGTGATTGTTATGGGTTGAGGAATCTGTTCTTGTATGGCCCGCTCTACCAGATCTTGAAGAACCTGATGGTCGTTTAGTTCTATTAATGGATCCTTGAACAGCAAACTCATTGCCATTTTCTGCTGCATTGCAGGATTCATATTGACTGATTAGCTTGTTGATATCATCTAAGGAATCGCCAACATCAAAATTCAAGCTTTCATTTGCTTCAGTAACGGTTGTGATACAGAAGTATAGCATACATCTAGAAACATTGTTAAGGACCCACCATCTCTTGATATCATGTGCATTTGGTGAACCAGAAGTAACCGAAAAGAAATTCATACACACAGATTGCAGTAATTTGATATCACTAACGATATTTGGACCTGTTGGATTTTGTAAAATGTAGGCAGATAAATTCAGAAAGGCACTGAATGGGAAAAAGGCACAGAAACTGGAATAATGAGCGGATTTTTTTTCAATTTTACTCGTCAAGATCAGAATTGAACGAGCAGCATTCATGCAAATATCCTCAGGGTTAAATTCTTTTGATTTATTCAAGTGAGGTGGCATTTCATCCAATTTATTAACGTTGTAATGTTCAGCACTCCAATTGAATCTCATAACAACTTTTGAAATGAGCATTTGTAAATAAAAGTACTTGAGGTGGAAAGTCATAATAAGAAATCCCACAGTCATCCCTCTATCAGTATTGTATTTGGCAAAATCAGTGATTGAGTTTAAGTAATCGAAATCCAAACCCTTTGTTGGTCTTGCAAATTGAGGAATACACATTCTCCATTTTTCCAAATCTTCTAATAGCGAGAAAACAGTCTTCCAAATCTCAGTTTTAGTTCTTGAAATGAATGCAGTGGCAGAAAACAATTGATCATAAGTCCTTGAAGTAATCATGGCGAGTTCAGCACTAATAAATGTATTAAAGGCAGAAAGGTCAGCACTTTCAAGATCATAACTTCTCAATTTTTGAGCGATTTGTTGATATCTTTCATCAGATTTGTATCTAGAACCAGAAGAATTTAAAAGTGGAGGAATCCAATAATTTTCATAACCTACCAAGGGAGGAGCACTGATATCTCTATCGTTCAAAATCGGAGGCTTACCACTCTTTAAACACATTTCTTTATCAAAAGCATAACATATCCACCAAACTCTGATTCTGTTTTCACGTTCTTTCGCAGGTAATTCTCTATAACTTTCAGCTCTATGTAAACCCATTTCTTGTGCTTGTCTAATGGCAGTTGAAGATAATAGAAAGGCAGCCGGTGTTAGAGATGCGATATCAACGTACGCAACCAATAATAATATACCTTGGATACCTTCAATACCATCAAAGACTAAAGTGACTCTATGATAATAGAACAAACAGTTATCTAATAAGCAATTTTCCAATTTTTGGCATTGATCCATGTCTATGAGAGTTGAGTCCATTTTATCCATCAGTATTTTATCACCAATAACAGCACATGCAATTAACAAGGAGGAATTCATTAGCAAAAGTTCAGAATATGTAAATCTTGGTTCCGGAATTTTACCATCCCTATGATCACAATATAAACCAAAGTTTCTTTTCAGTGCATCGTGTTTCATAAAAGCTGTCAAGATGTCAAATGTGGCAACGGTGTCTAAAAGAAAATTAATGATTTCTCTGGATGGGAAAGCTGATAGTTTAGATTTATCAATTGGTTCAATCCATGTTGCCAGTGACTCTTTTTCCATTTGAACGGTTTTGATTATCAAGTTTTTCAATGGTAATATGCTCTCTGGATTCTTTAATCTTGAGGCAATCCATTTCAAACCTCTTGAAGAGAACAAGGAAATAGTAGAATGGTGACCATAGAATCTTCCACCTGTTGTATCAGCATCAATTTCGTGTTCCGGGTCTGGCTGTTTATAATGTGTATCGGCTTTATTATCAGGTTGATGTTGTAGTTCTTGTTCGTCAAAGGATTTAGACTGAGTGGTAGAAGCGGTATCGTTTTCGGTATCATCATCACCTTCTTCTTCTTCTTCTTCACCTGCATCAATATCTGAAGATGTGCTCATATCGGATTCAGTATCAATTTCTTGTCCGTTGGTGGCTGTTGTATTAGATTCTGGAACAAGCTTACTCAATAATATTTCCAACATAGATTCCATCTTATTCAATCGGGATTCAAATTCAAACTTACTTTTTTTAGTTGTGGTTGATGATGATGATGATGCCAAATGTTTCTTTGATATACTGTCTTGCATTATCATTTGTTCGGTGCTTCTCTTTCTTGTTGGCTTCGTAACCTTTGAGGCATCAGTTAATGGAGGGATTGGGTCGTTGATATTAGATTTTGTAGTTGGCAAAGATGATGAACTTAGGGACTGTGATAGCTTATTATTGTTCGGAATTGATTTCGATGTATTAGATGACTTCTTTGAGCCATTTCTTGGATTGCTGTTCTGTGTTTGAAATTTCAGTTGTTGTTGTTCTTGAAGCAGTTGCTCTTTTTTCAACGTTTTGGACAGTTTTTTAGGAGGAGTTCTCCTTTTGGCGACATAATTGTAGGTACATTCGAGTCTATGGCCAGTACAATTCAAACAAGGGCTTTGTCCATCACATTTTATTTTCTTTTGACGACAGAAATCACAAGCTTTTGCCGTTCTTTTTGTTTTCGATTTGCTATGTTCATTCCCACATATGAAATCGGGCGATTGAATATTAGCTGCTTCTGATTCAAGAGTCATTGGGTGTCGATTGAATCTGTTAACTTCAGATAAAGAATAGTTGGAGCAAGATGCTTAGATGATAGTTATGCTTCAATTTATGAATTAGGGATTAAACTTGAGAAGGAACGGGGCAATGATTCAGAAGAAAGAAGGAGCATAAAAAAGTAGGATCCATGTGAAGAGTACGTCAAAGTTGACTTTGGCTCCAAACGGATACCGATCAAGAAATATATTTTCAGGCGAGCTTACTAAGTAGAGTTGTTCTTAGGTACCTACATCGACTGCGCCGTCGGCCGCAGGGGACCTGCTTAATATGTTTGTTTGTCTGGTTGGTTTGAACTATTTTGTGTTATTTGGTTAAATTATAGTTGATTAGTTGGCACTTATTTTAACAGGCAATGTGGTGGTGGTGGTGTTGATCTAACGTAGTAAGTTAGTTTACATCAAGAAGGAGGAAAGGGATCAGAATCAATCAGGGAGAAACAAGGGTCGTGTGCTCCCCTGATGAGATTAAGAGATAAAAAAAAAAAGACAAAGAAGAAAAGAAGGTGTGGTGGTAATTACATAATACAACAACAATATTGCTAAGGACACGGCAGACTTTTCTACTGACACGGCAAATATGTAATATTTTCATATTATATAATCAATTATATAATATCATGACATAATCAATTTTGTTCACCACCGTCACCACAAATTCCCGCAGCAAATGCTTTACTTACTACTAGCAACTACGTTCTATCCTATAAGAATATCTCTTCCTTCTTGTTATCTAGTTCTTTATCTTGCTTCATTTCATATTATTTACATATCCTATTATACCCTACATATACGAATTGTATGGCCAATTTCTCCACAATTTGATGTTATAGTGGTAGTAGCGTAGCCATGAGACAGGGCATGCCGCTGTATAGAACTAATTAGCTCATCTCTGGTCTCAAAGACTTGCTCCGTTGGTGGCTCCATGATGGGTAAAGAATCAGATAAAGAACTAGATAAAGACCTAGATAACAAGAAGAAAGAGATATTCTTATAGGATAGAACGTAGTTGCTAGTAGTAAGTAAAGCATTTGCTGCGGGAATTTGTGGTGACGGTGGTGAACGAAATTGATTATGTCATGATATTATATAATTGATTATATAATATGAAAATATTACATATTTGCCGTGGCAGTAGAAAAGTCTGCCGTGTCCTTAGCAATACCGTTGACTCTCGCCCTCTCTCTCAAAGTAATTATGTATCAAAAATACAAGGGGTGTATAATTTAACACTTTTTAAATAACACAACACCGGTCCGTTAATACACTCTACTATTATACTCATAAACAATATGTATCAATGACAATGAAACATTAATCAAAGCATTTAGGTTCCGGATCAATTTAGAAAGGCAAGTTTTTTTAGGAATGATTAGGGAATCTGCAAATTAAAAAAACGTGAAAGCCGTTGGGGTATTCCTCCACAACGGCTTACTCGGCTTTTACACGTTTTTTATCCCAACGAAAAAAAAAAACGTCCCTACCGCAAAAAAAAACTATCAATCATTTCAACCCGTATAAAAAACATAATCCTCTATTACTAGATTATACACTCATCAATCAAAATATACATATAGTTTAATGTCTTTTACAATAACCTTAAAACCAAAGCAATTATACACCCCTACGCCTCTATTTTGTGTGCGCCGCCGCGTGTATAAGCAACACTAACCGTTCAATTGGGCTCCCACACATCTCGGCTTCTCTTTTCTCGTTCCGAATCTCAAATTTATTGGTCGCACTTAATAAGTATATTGTACGCAGATTAATCTGACTTTAGATTCAAAAAGATGCTAACAAAAATGGTGAATCGTATGGAGTGTTTATATAGTTTTAGAAGAAAAGCATTTTAAAAACGATTATAAACATTTTGAGATTTTTATAGATGAAATTGAACTTTCTATGTACCAAAAAAAGAAAAGGTTTGCACAACAATTACACAGAACCCTGCAATTTTAACTATACATCTTAGGTTCATCCTACCTTATCTTTGAAGGTTTATACCAAATGTTTTTCTCTTCCGGAACGAGTGTACTATCAACTAAACAAAATCATCTTACTCATACTCCATTTTACTATCTATATACGTATTTTGGTACATTGCAGACAATCCATTTCATAACGTGAAGTTAAAGCCGGAAAGTACTATAGGCAAAAACACTTGAGGGTTTGAAGTGACTGATCCAAGGATTTGATTTTTTATGAATCTTTTTTTTTTTTTAAAGAAAGATCATTGCCTCATTACTTGATCTAGCTGTTTTTCTGGTAAATTTTTGAGTTTTGAAATATTTTTGCTATGTTAAACTGGTAAACTTTAATATTATTTATCCTATAACCAGAAACCCTATTTCCAAACTTGTGATTCAACCATTTAAATCAGATTCATTATAACTTCAATACTTGAATCATTTTTTGAGCAGAAAATCTTGTCAAAATAACTTATCGTATTAGTAACAATACCTTCATCATATCTAATAGCACCCAGGTTATAAATTGATCCTTGGTTGTATGATTCAGCTCAGGGTAAACAAGTTGTCAGTGCCAATTGAGTTGAAACCAGCGGTGTTAGCTCTAAGTAATCTGCCTTTTTAGCCAAAAGATGCAAATTTAATAACTCCAAAGTTTCCAAATATGAATAAGAACTAAAACCATCAGCAGTTGAACTTTTTTCATTTGTTGATATTATATTTGTTCTCTCATCAACATGCTATGTTACATTCTATTCCCCAGTCAAACAACTTCAATAGGATAGCAAACGTTTGATAAATTATCACTTTTGTAAGTTGGCTGCCCTTTGAATTTGGAAAATATACTTGATGCTTTAAAGGCTTTACTCATTGCAGCTAAATACGAGTATCTTGTAAAACTAGCTATTGAACCTGTGATCCTTCATTTGTAAGGTAAGGTCGAGTTTGTTGAATCTATAGAACCAACCACTATCTATCGCTCGTCTCAATAATGGAAGGAGGATAAGTTTGATCAACTTCAGTATTTGATTCTATTTTGAATTACAAGCTGTCTCTGTAAACCATGATAAGGTATACACTACAAAACACTTACAGACATTTTATGATAATGATCAGTTGGACAGATTCCTGCCTTAATTCTAACCCCCTTCAAAACATAAGCTATGAAGTTCAATAAAGTACCAAAGAAAGAAGATCATGTATTTACAAGGCGGTGCATTATTTGATTGCGTCGTAAAAAAAACAACTAATTATTATATACACTACCTACTTCTCAATTGGGAGTCTTTGTTTACCAATGTTCAAAGTTTCGATATGTTTATTTCTTTGTTTGTTGACATTTTCATTTTTGCACTGAAACTTCACAATACCTCATCATGTATTTGGCCCCTTAAGCTTACACATATCGAGAGAACAAAATTACTACCAGTCAGTAAGTTAATATCTTGTATTAAAAACAATATACCAAACACAGAATAATGCTAGCTTCAGACAGTACTGTTCGTACCCCAAGAAGGGCCCAATCATCATTGTCAAACCCGCCATCGAATACAAATCAATCATCAATTTCCAATTCAACCTCCTCCGATTTGTTTGATACAAACAGAAAGAGACAAAATAAAAGAGATGACCAGATTAGAAAAAAGATTGAAATCGATTTGAAAAAAAAGAACAACATAGCTTTGAATGCCACTTCATCACCAACTAAGAGATCAAGACACAACCATAATGCCATCCCAGGTTCTGTCATGACTTTGAAACCTTCAGAACCTGTCATTCTAAAACCAACCAACTCCATTTATGAAGCTTCTCAGTTGATGTCAGTTACCAAAGAAAACTGTGTTTTGGTTGTTGATGACAACGAAGAACTATTGGGTATTTTTACCGCTAAAGATTTAGCCTTCCGTATTGTTGGATCAAACTTGAATGCCAATCAAACAACTATTGATAACATCATGACTCCAAATCCAATGTGTGCCAAGACTTCCACCATGGCATCGGACGCTTTGAACTTGATGGTTAGTAAAAGTTTCAGACATTTACCAGTGATCAACGATAACAACCAAATTGTCGGTGTTTTGGATATCACCAAATGTTATAACGAAGCAATGACCAAATTGGAAAGAATGTACGAATCATCCAAGAAATTATACGACGCAATGGAAGGTGTGAATGCAGAAATGGGTGGTTTGAACAGCCAACCAAGTCATATCACCAAATATTTTTTCAACTTGAAGAATTTAATTAATGGCCCAACGTTACAATCATGTTTGGATCAGAGAACTACACCAGTTTATTGTGACATTAAATCCACTGTCTATGATGCTGCCATCTTAATGAAAGAAAACAGAACCACTGCAGTCTTAGTGAAAGACATCAAGAATAACGATGAGGTTACAGGTATTTTCACATCAAAGGATATTGTCCTTAGAGTTATTGCTGCTGGTATTGACCCAAGATCATGTTCAGTTATTAGAGTTATGACTCCAAAACCATCATATTCACTTGCTGATTCATCTGTTCACACTGCACTTAGACAAATGTTTGATGGTAGATATTTGAATTTACCAGTTGTTGATAATACAACCAACGAAATCATTGGTATTGTTGATGTTTTAAAATTGACATACCACACTTTATCTCAACTTCAATCATTACAATCAATTAGCGGTAATGAATCATCAGAAGCTGGATCAAATGCCAATGAAGAAAAAGAAGGTCCAGCATGGAACAAGTTCTGGACATCAATGGATAACCCAGAGACTGAATCTTTACACTCAGCCTTATCCAATACACAGGATGTTACACAATCCGAGCTGGCACAATTCAACATATCAACTAATGACATTGTCAAACCATCAGATTCTATTTCATTTGCAGGATTACAAGAACAACCTTTAACAAAACATGCATTAGCAGCAAACAACATCTTACCAACCGAAGCTGACTTTGAAGAAGTTTGTTATTTCAAGTTCAAAAGTCCAATAGGGAGATCCCACCGTATTAGTTCCCAGCCATCCGATGGTATCATTTCATTACGTGAATTAATCACAAATAAGTTATCAAACCAAGAGTTAAAACAATTGCTAAGTCCACCTCCAATAACCAGAAAACTAGAAGATGGTTCAATTGAAACCGTTCAAACTTTCGAACCTATTGACATCTCTAATTACGCTATTTCCTACATCGACGACGAACAAGATATCGTTTCAATCTCATCAGATCAAGATTTGAAAGACTGTGTGTACTTATTGAAGAGTTTGAAACTGAAGGACAAGATCGATTTATTTATTCATCACCCTGATAAGAACATCGAATTGGACGACTCACAAAATTCAAACGCTGGATCTAAGAATTCAAGTGGTAATGGTGCCGGTAAAACAAGTTCATTAGTTCAAGAACTGTTGTTACCTGGTGCCTTATTTGCTTTATCCGTTTCGATTATCGTTGCCTTCACACTATCTAGAAAATAAATAATATACCCCAATATCGGTTTTGTTTTACCCTTACCTTATGTTCTTTTTTCTTTTCTTATATCAAGTATCCTATAATACCCTATATCTATTAGTTAATTATTTTTTTCTTTCTTAAATCTCCCCCTTTATTCCCGTTTTTTTTCCCTGAAACTGTGTGTTGTTCTTTTTCAAATTTACTAAACTAATATTCTTCTTTTGAACAAAATAATACTATAATATTTTGTCGTGTATCATTAACTTATAAAGCATACATATACAAGTAGAAACATATAAACAAGCACCGCTGACTAATTTGAAAGAGTCAAAATCTTTTTACACTCTCTTCTCCTTTTGATATTTTTCTAAAACTTGACTTTCTAAAGTAGTTACCTTCTTCAACAACTTTTTGTAATCCTTAACCTTTTGTTTTTCAAACACCCATTCACCAACAGAAACGTTAGAACCCTTGAATTCTTCAGGGTTTAAGTAGATGGCATGTGGTTCCTTTTCATTGAACTTCAATTTACTTGGATTCAATTCTTGGATCAAGAAGGATTCAATTTTGGAGAATGTTGATAGTTGGGATAATTTGATGTCTGGAACCTGAACACCAAAAGTTATTTGTAATTGTTTTAAAATGGAAAATCTCTTGACTAAGTTGTCATTCAATTGAGTTTCAGTGATTGCATTCTTTTCGTATAGTTCGGATAACAGTTGTTTGATGGAAACAACATAGTCTTCACCGTTATTTTCGTTCAATAACTTAACGTACTTGTTATTCTTTGGGATCCATGGTAAAACTTTGAAACCTTTCAAGTTCTTTCTGATTATTGATTTGTCTGTGTACCTTGGATTAACTTTACCCAGAATTTCAACTTTGTTCTTAGTTTGGATAACTGTCTTTTTGGATTCTATGTTTTCTATAACTGTTGCAGTTTCTTCAACTTTCTTAACTGGTTGATCAGGTTCAGTCTTTTTTGTCTTGTTGTAGAACTTGAAGTAATCCATGATCGATTGACTTGAACGAGTTGTTGTGAACAAACGTCTTGGAGAACTCAACGATGATTTGACAGGAGAGTACATAGTGATGAGTTTGTCTTGTGTATATATGTATCAATGAACGAATGTCTTGAATGAATAAGCAAACTCTCTTCCTCTGGTAGATCCAATGGAAATATATCCATGTTAACTTTCTTGATCTTAAGATTGTTTGAAAAGCTCTATAGGGCGCTCTATAAAAAAACTGGAAAACTGAAAAATTTAGTGGGAATTTGAGCGGGTAACTTTTTTTCTGAATAATAACTGTGACATGTAAAGTGTCGCATAAAGTAAAATCACGTGCTTGTAAATAGATTCCGAAATGAAAATACTTTAGTCCGGATTGGTAGCGTCTGATTTCAAAAGACAAACGGATTGTTGATGTTTGGTTTACCTTTTACAACGGTTTTTAAATTGATCTATTTGACAAATTATTGAAAAAGATAAACAACCAGACAGACCAAGAAAAAAAAATCATGACAGTGGAAGAACTACTAAACACATCACCATCAAAGCTGCGCATCTTCATCGTCCGTCATGGTCAAACAGATTGGAACAACAAGAAAATTTTACAAGGTCATACAGACATTTCTCTGAATGAAGAAGGTTTCGAACAAGCTAAATTGGTTGGTTCAAGGTTCAAAGATTTTGAGATTGATGCTTTCATTACAAGTGATTTGACAAGATGTTTACAAACTATTGGTGAGATAACTAGGCATCATGAAGATAAAGATTCATTTCAAATCAGGAAGACTGACAATTTAAGAGAAAGATTTATGGGACCTGTTGAAGGTATGTATTTGAAAGATGCTATTGCCAAATATGGTGCTGACGGTTTTAGAAATATGGGTGAAACTAGAAAAGAACTTATCAATAGATTGGATTCTGAATGGAATACCATTTTAACCGAATCATTTGAAAAAAATCATAAAAATATCTTACTTTGTACACATGGTGGTGTCATCACGAACTTCATGAACTATTTATATGATGGAAAAGAGTTCAAATTGAGTGATAATCTAAAACCCGATGATTTGAAAGTTCCTTTCAATACCAGTTTGACCGTTGTTGAAGTAGAAAAGGGTGACTACAACAATGGATTAATCAAGATGTTTGGTTGTACTAAGCATCTAGGTGCTCAACTAGAAATGTTAGACCAACAACTTAGATGAGCTGGCATATGTAGAGTTAAATATAGAAATGATATACTAGATAAGAATATGAGTAGAGAGATTAGTAAATAATGTGTAAGATTATAACTATCATAAGCCAACTTTTATTTTGAGTACATGAATAATTTTCCAGTGAACTTAGATTAATAGTAACTTTGATGCTTTTTAATGATTTGTTAAACCTATTTTTGTTATCGGATAGTGTTACAGTGCTTGTATTCTTATCGTCTTTCACCTAAGGAAGTACTGCGTCAACCTTAATTTCATCCCAAGACCGAGGCTAATCATATAACATTCAAAGTCAGTTTATATCCGAATTGTATTCTAAAAGTTAGCTCTAATTGGAATAACAGATCATTCAAGAAAATAATAAATATAACACAAGGGAGACTCAACGATTATCAATAACAGAGCTGCGATAAGCGCGGTAGTTGTTTCCCGATAACTCGAGAAGACATTTCCCGCCCGCTTATGAAATGATAAAATTCGGAGAAAAAACTCTCAATCAGGAAATTATGAAATAATGGTTTATTATTGTCAGGATCTGGCTATATTTAGATAGGGTTAACAATCGAATATATTTCCGCTGATCTCCCAAGAGGAAGAACTGTTATATAAACCTATACAAGAGAAAGCTATAAAGTGGGATATATACCAGAATGTGTAAGAGTGGTGAAGCAGCCAACTAGATTATGGTGTAACGTGTCCTGTATGTCTCGGTCTATGTGATTACCTAATCTCTATCCCGCATATTCCCGATGACCTAATCCTAACAATTATCCGTGGAGCTTGACAACTTCGGAAAATATAAGGTACTATTGATGTATCTATTTTTCTTGTTTTTCTTGTTTCATTGTTTACTTATATCCGTTTGTTTAATTAAATTCTTATAAATCATTACCGGATTAAGTGCTAGAATCAAGCATCAGCTATTTGTTGACTGAAATTATACCAAAACAACATAGAAAAACGGAAAAAAAATACTCAAAAACGTTCCCAAATCAAGTCTCATCAACTACAATAACTCGAGATGCTAAAAGGGACGAAACAGAAATAATAACCCAAGAAATTGAACTTGAAAACCGGAATAGAGGAAAATCTTCAAGTTTCTTCAATACAAACAATAACTTGACGAATCTGAAAATTAAATCACTACCAGATCAAGTTGACGATGCTGCAAATCCGTTACCAACCCCACGTAGTTCGCTTGATGAAGAGTCTGATAGTGAAGCTCATTTTGAAAATGACGATTCTGAAGACACCCTTAGATATCCAGAGGGTGGTCTGAAAGCTTACAGTGTCGTTCTTGCGTCGTTGTTAGGTATGGTCTCTGGGTCTGGGCTAATGAACTCTACGGGTGCAATTGAATCTTATTTAGAAACAAATATCTTGCCAACTACTTCATCAACTACAATTTCCTGGATTTTTGCATTGTACACCTTTTTAACGTTTGGTGGTACTATGTTTTCAGGTATTTTATTCGATAACTATGGATCCAAGAAAGTTATTATTCCAGGTTCGATCATGTTAGTTGGTGGTATTTTTGCTACTGCAAATTCAACCAAAATGTGGCATTTTATTTTAAGTTTTGGCGTCTGCACTGGTATTGGAGGCTCGTTATTGATGGCTCCAATGGTCAATTCAATTGGGTAAGTATTCTAAACATTTTTTGCGGTGTATTAAAGGGGGGTGGGTAAATGGATCAACAGCCGAAGTTTCGCAAACCAAGCTTTTAATATCCACTGATACGCTGATGGCGATGCGGCTCTTTCTTACCGTTAGCGGTTAAACGCTAACCAACACATCATACTAACATAGTTTTTTTGTTCAATTCTTGTTGACATATAGGCATTTTTTCCAAAAAAAGAGAGGTTTAGCATTAGGTATTGCAATGCCAGGTGCTAGTATTGGTGGTGTTATCTGGCCACAGGTTTGTAGATCTCTATATGGTAAAATTGGATTCCCATGGACAATGAGAATTATTGGATTCATATTCATCGGGTGCTTGACTATTGTTTGTTTACTAACCGATGATCGATTATCGGAAATTAATGAAAAATCAAGAAATACAGAACAAAGATCAATATTGAAACAGTTAAAACAGTCAGTTGATTTCACAACTTTGAAAGATCAAACGTTTATGCTATTAGTTGGTGCTTTGTTCATGAACGAATTTTCATTAATTTTATGTTTCACTTATATCCCCTCGTATGCAATCCACAAAGGTTACTCACATTCAACATCTCTAACAACACTTACAGTGACCAATGCAGCTGGGATATTGGGAAGATACCTCCCATCGCATCTATCAGACACATACGGTCACTTCAATTTAATTTCACTAATGTCAATGATGATGACAATCATGATTTTTGTCGTTTGGCTACCTTTTGGTGACAAAATATCAGCATTCTTCATTTTTTGTATCGTTTACGGATTCAGTGCCGCTGGAACGTTGTCATTGACACCATTGTGTACATCTGGAATTTCAAAACCTTCAAATTTTGGGAAACGGTATGGAACTGCTTATTTTTTTGTTAGTTTTGGTAATTTGATTTGTTTACCAATTGGTATTTCGATTACTCATACAGCTGCTGGGTATGATGGGCTGGTTGGGTTTGCAGGTGCAACTTGTGCTGTTGCAACTTTTATTTTCATTTACACTAGATACAATTTGGCTGGTTTCAAAAGGGTTGTAATATAAATGTTAATGTGAATTCTCGGCAAATTTTTTTTTTCAAGTTGTCTACACTCCTGTCCACAATTGTTTAATCCTTATACTGGGTTCGAAAGATTCTTTCTGGACTTTTCTTCTTTTTTTTGTATAAACTGCATCTTTACGATTTATTTATGCTTCAAAACATACTTTTTGTTCTTGAAAATGAAACTCTTTAGATTAAATTAGATTAGGGCAAAATAAACAGACAATTAGCCACCCACTTTTGTTCCTCTTTGTTTATAACAAAAAAAACACCTATATATAAATATTTGAACTCTTTAGAATCAACCTGGGAAAAAATAAAACCCCCGTTTCATTTAACTCCCTTGATAAAATAAAGTGACCCCCAAAAAAATAAACAAGGAACGGATATTATGAAGCATGCACAAACAAGTAAACAACAGCAAAAAAAAATAACCCTATACAAAACAAATAAACTCCTTTAATATACTGATAAGCAGAAAAAGATAACAGAAAAACAAAGGGAAAAAACTTTCAAAAAAACTAGAACATCGCACTAAAAACTAAACGTCTAAAAACCAACAATACTCCCTGTTGAGTAAGTTAAAATACTTGAATTGACACTCTGCAAATCATTACTATCCCAAAAGTTTTCAGAAGGAGATCTTGGATTTCTTGTACTCGAAGAGTTTTTTCCCCTTTGCTTGTTCTTTTGAGTGTCATCTCCATTGTCGTCAATGACAACTAGACCTGTTGACACAACATCCATATAAAAGTTTGAAATGATACTGTCTTTGCGGTCTTCAGCAATTGTTGATGGTTTTCTAACAACTGTTATAGTTGATAAAGCTGATGAATCTTCAGTGTCAGTCTTATCATCATCTTCAGCCAATTGCAACTCGTCTTTTTCAAGTTTTTCAAATTCTGGGAGTAACTCTGAATTAATTATCAAGTTTTTCAAAAAAATTGGAATATATTTTTGAAGTTTCTTGTTATTCATAAATTGACTTGGATCCCTCTTCGATGATTGTGACGAAGATAATGATGAAGTTGAAGAATTTGGTATATATTGATGCATCTTATGGTGCTGATGATGTAAATGATGTAAATGATGCAAATGGTGGTGATGATGGTGTGGATGCATATGACGCAGATGATACAACTCTCTCTTACGTGCTTTTGTTATTCTTTTAACTGTTTTCTGTCTGCTTAAAGCACTTGATAAATCAACCAGTATTTTTTTTAATGATTTTAAGTCATCGCCTGAGTAGCTATGTAACAATTTATCACCGTAAAACTTATCAATCAATGAGAAATTTCCAATAGATAAATAATTAGTAGCGAGATCTTTGGAAGTTTCAACATTATCTTCAATACCCCAAGATTTGATCAACTCTATGGTTTCAGTGTCTAAACTTGT
The DNA here is from genome assembly GCA_030557545.1 of Ogataea salicorniae. Taxonomy (NCBI): domain Eukaryota; kingdom Fungi; phylum Ascomycota; class Pichiomycetes; order Pichiales; family Pichiaceae; genus Ogataea; species Ogataea salicorniae. The sequence continues at coordinate 41,377 of JAKTPI010000044.1, forward strand.
ATTATCGTTGGATAAATCACTTAGAAGTAAATTCACCTGCTGTCTTCTCCAACTATCAATTCTTGTATTCAAATCTTCTTTTTTGAATGGAATGTTCTTGTCAATATGTTCTTGTAAATCATCAATTAATGAATCGTCATCGTCGTCATCTTCATCAGTTAACTCACCTCTATCATCAATATTAACATAACTTTCTTCATTAATGTCGACAACACTATCAGTTACTTGACTTTCAGTTCTATCTAATGTAGAACTCAACACATCATCATCATAATATGATCCAGTTTCGTTGCTATGTGTATTGCCTGGAGAGAATAAGATCCACTCACTGGACTCAAGCCCACCTGATGAAGATTCAGCTCTTTGACGAGGAGGTGCTGCTTGATCATTGTTTGAAAAATGTGATGAATGTTTAGACTTGGTGGCATTACTGGTATTTTTAATGGTGTTGCTATTGATTTTGTGGTTATTTTCATCTTCATTATCATTTTCGCTCAGAGAGGGGAACGTGTAACTGCTCTTTGAGATCACTCTTGTGAATCTTGAACCTGTGTTTGAGTTCATAGTATCTTTGTTATTGTTTTGATTTGAGTAATTTATTAAATGGAAGTTCAAGTTATTAACGTTCAATGGTTGTGCAAGTGAAGTTAAAGAGGTTGATGAAGATAAGGATGAGTGATTGTTTGAGGAATATTTTCTTTTGTTGTTTGAATTTTGTGATATAACAAAACTTTGCCTATTACTTGTCATTTTAATTTACTTGAGTGTCAAGATTCTTCACAGTGTAGGTATGTATAATATTTGGAAATATGAATGGAACCAATATCAAGCAATTGGTGTGTCAGATGGGTTAGTGATATAAATAAATTGAGGATATCTATCTAATCTTTAAAATTTAAAGGCGTACTCTGAATTTTGATAGGCTCTAAGGGGGATTTTGGGAGTGCGAGATAAGACTTTTTATAGTTGTGACTAGTTTGTTTTCTTGATTAAAAGACGTATTTCTGTAGAAGAATAGTTAGTATAATTCACTAATCGTAATGGTAATATAACTGGAATAAAGTGAAGTATATAGGACAGTGCAATATATGGATCCTGTTGCTTATATATATTTGTACATTGGTACAATAAAGACAGAGATTAATAATAATCCGCCACACCATCGCAAAAGAAATAACAAAAACGGCGCAAAGTTAGGGAGTTTTCGCACGGATTCCGTGCACATCCTATTGGATACTTACTCTGTTCAAGTTCAACATAATAATGACTATAAGTGATCAGCAACACAGCAAAGAAAGGATCTAATCAAATAGTTTCATGATGATGATGATGACGATGATGATGATGATGTTTAGAAGTGCCAACAGTAACATAAAATTAAATAGGTAGGTCATTGATTAAGTACAACACTTGCTACTATCTCCCTTTTTGTAAATTAAAAAAACACGTAACAAAAGATATCGGTAGTCTCACATGTCACGTGATGCTAACAAAACACAAATCAACAAAAAAAAACGGTTACCATTTTGATGTTGCCATATTGTCAAAAAATAGAGAAATAGTATATACATCAGTAGTGGTGTATGTATAGATGGATCAAAATATCTTCCGGTCCACGACGATAAGATGAGATGAGATGAGATGAGATGAGATGAGATGAGATGAGATGAGATGAGATGAGATGAGATGAGATGAGATCATATCACATCCGCTGCCCCTTTTTCTATCCAACAAACCACTTTTACGTCTTTTCAACAATAGCATTTCAGTTTTAGAACTAAAAGTCAAAACACACAAACAATTTCTACATTTCTGTTGTTCATCATCATCTTGCTAACTATTATAATAAGGTAAGTTTTATGGATCCCTTGAACGCACGTATCCTAAAGATCAAAATAGTGAATAAGTTTCTCGTTAAAAAGTATGGGAAACGGCCATGAGGTAGAAATCGTGGCTGGTGGGTCTTTAAGAGAGTTATTGCGCGCAAAGGCAACACTTTTGTGGCTGTGGTGTAGTTTGTGGCTGTGCTACTTTTTTACCAGCCTTTTACACTAGCCACACTAAGATGAGGAGTGTGTTCTTTCTACCAAACAAATACCAGATAGGTTGACTTTTATTTTCAATCGGGTTGATTGATAGTGTGACTATTACTAAAAGAGAGGGAACAAGTTAATTGGCTAGATTCATAAGGGAGGCGAATTAAAGAATAAATTGATAAAAACACCAAAATAATCATCTAATATATCTATCTTTCGTATTATCCGCCCTTACCAATCAATCCCTATCGCTACTTCAATCAATCACTATAACATATCGTATCCTCACATAAAAAACAATACAACAGTACAATATAGTATCTATCAAAAGATGCAGTCTAAAATACCGCCATATGAATTAAGAACAATGAATAACCCATCAACATCAAACACAGATCCATCGGCAGTTTACACAAACAACGGTTCCGCCATAGACGGCAGTGACTTGGACGCTACCTACGTTGACGAATCTCACATTGAATCCTTTGAAGAGGCTTTAAACTACGATCAATCAGGTCAAGATGAACTTAACTCACAAAGCTTGCTTGCTTCAAGATCAAACTCTGTGGCTAATCTGCCAACTATAGCATCTTCAGCAGCAAGTATGGGGTCAACTGTAAGTGGGACAAACATCACAACACCACCTGTTTTAATTTCTTCGAAAAGCGACTGGGCTCCAGTGTACAGTAAGACAACACAAGGAAAAAAGAATCCCCAACAAGTCAAACGTAAAAAATCCACTACTTACAATTATAAAGACCAACAATTTTCATTACCTGATGACAATTCACTTACTTTCAGAATCTTAAGGAACCCTATACTAATCTTGATTCTCCTATGGTTAGCTATTCTTGCTATTGTCTACCTTATCGTGAGAATCTCCATTTACATAAGTGAACAGATCCTGACAAATACAGGTAAAAGACGTAGACTAGTACAAGATTTGAAATCTGCCAAAAACTACGAAGAATACATTGGAAAGGCAAAACTATTAGATAAGTACCTCGGTTTGGACAAATGGTGCCAAGAAGACAGATTCTACTGTTATGATTGGAAGACCGTTCGTCGCATTGTTAGGGAACTGAGAAAACTGAGAGCAGAAAAAAATTATCAAGAACTTATGATTGTTCTGCAAAATTGTGTCAAATCGAATTTTGCAGGAACTGAAAATCCATTACTTTACTCACATTCATATTACGGTACCAAAAAACTAATCGAACAGTATAACGATGAAGTTATTCAATCGCTGGAGTTGATTATTGAAACTGCAGAGGTGCCAATTGATACAAAACGCATATTTTTCAAAACTGTTTCAAGAGCATTTGGTAAAACTGCTCTTGCCTTATCCGGTGGTGCATCTTTTTGTCACAACCATTACGGTGTGTTGAAAGTTTTATTAGATAACGATCTAATGCCAACTATCCTATCTGGAACTTCAGGAGGTGGGATTATTTCAGCATTGGCTACAACTAGAACCAACGAAGAGCTATTGAAATTGATCAACCCACAACTATCTCGTAAAATTAATGCATCAGGTGACGATCCTTTCCATGTCTGGTTTCAAAGATGGTGGAAAACAGGAGCTAGATTTGATACCTTAGACTGGGCTAGAAAAGCACAATGGTGGACATTGGGATCCATGACTTTCAAGGAATGTTATGAACGTACAGGTAAAGTTTTGAATATTAGTACCGTTCCACATGATATTCATTCACCTACAATTTTGTGCAATTATATAACTGCTCCAGATTGTGTTATTTGGAGTACCTTGTTAGCATCGGCTGCCGTTCCAGGTATTTTAAACCCTGTTGTTTTAATGGAGAAGGAAAAGGACGGCGAAGGTATCAAACCATTCTCATTTGGAAGTAAATGGAAGGACGGGTCCTTACGTACAGATATCCCAATTGAAGCTTTAAACACCTATTTCAATGTCAAATTTTCCATAGTGAGTCAAGTTAACCCACATGTTTTACTTTGGTTTTTCAACAACAAAGGTGATGTTGGAAAGCCTGTTTCAAGATACAAGGGAAAAGGTTATAGAGGTGGTTTCCTGTCTTCGTATTTTGAGAATTTGATCAAGTTGGAGAGTATCAAGTGGCTAAAGTTAATCAAAGAATTCCAACTATTGCCAAATTTTTTGGAAAGTGACTGGTCAAACGTTTTCTTACAGAAATTTAGTGGTACTATCACATTATTTCCACAAGTTAAAATATCGGATTATTTCGGATTGTTAGATGACCCATCAGAAGAAAAATTGGCTGAATTTATTAAAAATGGTGAGCAAGTGACCTACCCTAAGCTTTTATTTATTAAGCATCGGTTAAACATTGAAAGATGCATTGAGAAGGGTAGACAATCGTGCAGATTGCAATCTGAACTTTCAAGAGATTTATCACCAGAAGTTGGAAGTGACTATGAAGAGAAGACACAAAACTTGGATTCAATGTTGAATGAATCTGAAGAGAGAGGTGATTCTGATTCTGAGTTTGTGAAGCATTATTACGGAAGTTATAATGAGTATGAACCAGGTGAAGACTACGACGAAGACTACGATGAAGACGAAGACGAGGATTATGAAGGAGAGCAGGTTTTTGAAGATGATACTGATGATGAGGATATACATTTTGTTAGACATAGAACTATATAATATTTGTTTCTTTCTCTAATATGTTCAATTGGTTATATACTACAGAACTTTTATACATATACTATTTTACTTTTTTTTTCTCTCCCCTTGTTTTAAACAAAAAATCGCAAACAAAGAAAAAGAGCAAACACGCTATTTCCTCCATTTGAACACCTTAAACAGATACTTTTGTTCACCGAAATCATCGTACCCATCCTCTCTATCACATTCCACTTCCACCATCCCCAATTCCAATATCAACCGCCATAAATCCGCCCTCTCCTTCTCGAAACTCAACCGAATTGGAATCTGCACCATGACCCTGCTATGACCTTCTCGATCACTAAATAACCCAATCATATCACGGACCCAATATGGATGCAACTCCGAATATATCGGATCGCTCAAAATAATTGTCCCGTACTTTTTTTCTTTACCAACAATTTCCAAGAAAGAACCAGGATCAGTCCAATTCAAAACCTCACAACCAATATCTGGAACATCGCCTAGTCCATTTGCATCTATATTCGTACGCATGTTCTTCACAATCTCTGGTAAATCAGTCAACATGATCTCACCGGAAACACCCAGCTTACCCAGTGTGATACCAACTAGCCCTGTTCCAGCACCTAGTTCCAAAACGTCCTTGTATATTAGTCTCTCAAGGGAGCCAGGTTGGCAAAGTCTCGTGGAGAGATATAATGACGACGCCCAAGTTTTCAATCCTAGATTCTCGTAAGTCATTGCCGGCTCAACCAACTTAATCCCAGTGCCCAGATTCGGTATGTCAATATGTCTTGTGAACGTTGGGAATGATGCACGACCAGATGATTGAGCTATTATAATTGCTGATAGTTCAAGAAGACATTCATGTTCTTCTTGAGTGATTGTGGAGTTGGCATGGAGTGGTGTTGAGATTATTTTCGTTAAGTATGCAATCAAATCTTGTTGACTTCCTTGATGTTTCGTTAAAGAGGTTAATGAGCTCAATAACTGATTTAAACTTGCTCCTAAAACTGGATTGTTAAGCTGTAACCATTGAAGTGTTGTTTCAGCATCTTTTAAATTGATGTTTTTGTCCAGCAGGATCTCTGTTGGTGTTTTAAAGGAAGCTGGGCCTTGTGAGTCGTGAAAATTGTGGATTTCTGTTTTTTCAAGAAGTCGAAGGATTATGCGAATGACCATATATGGTGGGTTTTGATGCATCGTTGGAAGGTCTAATGCGTGTATTGGGTATGTTTCCTCGTCATCTGAGTGGTTATTGTTAGCTTCATCATTTGGTATAACGAAGGACTCCTTAGATGGTTGAAATATATGTTGTTGTTCATCTTCAGATTCTGTATCTTTAGTTGGCCCTGCAGACAAAAAAGATAATGGATCAAAATAATCGTCCATAATGTATATTTATAATCACTCGGTAATTGATATTGGGCTATCTAACTTCCTTTATCTGTTTTCAAGCGACCCAATCAAAGTTGTAACAAAACCTGCTGCTTTATCTTTGCAAAGACGTCAAAATTTTTTTTTTCGAAACTTCTCCAGATCTCAAATATTCACCGCCTTTAAAATTTAAAGAGACACCAAAGCTTCAACGCGTGAAGTTGATTCACTTAGTAATAAAGCATCATTCTCTATCTATGTTAAGACACTTTTTTAGTCAATCATATAGAAGGTGACCAGTTGGCAAACAATCATTCAACATTTCAAAGTAATGTCACTTCCCAAAAATTTGCAGAAAAATTTTACACCACAGGAAATAAACTTCCTAGCAGAACAATCACCAACTACAATTCTTGCACGGTATACTATGAACGGTACCCAATTAATAAGTGCCAAACTACCGGACCTCCGTGCACTATCCCGTGAAACATTACCACTATGGCTATCCATAGTTCTTAAAAAACAAGATAAATGTAACATTGTGATTCCAGATTGGCTAACAACAGAATATTTAAAAGAGAAATATCAAGAAGAACTCCACTTCCCAAACCACTTCTCAAAACTACCATGGCACTGGCTTCCCATCTCCAAAAAACTACTAGACTCAGCATCGGACGATTTCAGCGATCCACCACATGAAATAAGGTCACTGTTGCAAGATTTAAGAGAAATACGATTGGTTAAGGCAAGAAAGGGTATCAGAGAATTGAACGAGGTTTATATCCAATTAGATGGGTTAAGTTTGTTGGAGATCAATGAAATTAGACCGTTTGTTGTGCAAGTCATGGACCAGTTGCGAAAGATGAACGAAGCTACTAAGGAAAGACCCGAAGTTGGACAGGAGGATGAGTATGAAGAAGGTGACGTTACTGGTGTTACTCTTAATGAGACTACCGACAGTGTTGCAAAAGTGAACAACAGTAGGACGTTATTCGAAATTGATGATGACGATGAAAGTGACGATGATATATATCGTAAGTAAGGCTAATAAGTTTTGTCATTTCAAAAAAAAAAAAAGATGTGTCCAGATATTCATAGGTAAGTTTATATATCTCTATATATATTCGAAGTTGAATTAACAAATGTTTTCAATTTCACGAGGAGTTGTATCACAATCACCTAAATCAATAACCAACTTTCTAGTAAATAATTCAAACAAGAATCCGAAACAAGAGCTTGTAATTGCTGAATCGTATCTCCCTTTACTGAACTCGTCTCTAACGAATGCATGTTGAGCATCACAAATTTCCATGAATGTAGCCTTGGCGTCAGCTTCTCTTAACTTTGATCTAATCAAATCTCTACCCTCTGGAGGAACGTGGTTATCCAACGTACCGAAAAACAACACAACTTCTTGTTTCGAGGTGTTGAACTCGTTACACACTCTTTCCAATGAATCATCGCCACCTGAACCGAGAGTCTTGGAGTGAATATCAGTTGCGAAGAAACAGACACTTGCAGTGATTCTTGGGTCCAATAAAGCACGGAAGGCTAAGTGACCACCTAAACACATACCTGTGGCACCAATCTTACCATTGAATGTATCCAAACTAAATAGATAATCACAGCACAGTTTGTTATCTTCATCGTAACTATCAACAGGTTTCTCGGCCTTGTACTTGTTACCATCGTCTGTACCTTCATTATCGTAAGCTAACGCTTGATGGTCAACGAAATTGTGATAAATGGATGGTGCAATGGCAATATAACCTTCACTTGCTATTTTTTTAGCAAAACGGGTAACTGGACCTGTAACTTGATAAATTTCAGAGTAGACGATGACACCAGGGAACTTGGCCTTTGGATAACCAGGGATCTTTGGATGGTAGGTGTAGATACGCATGGTAGTACCTAAGGAGGTGGCCACATCGTGGTAAGACTCTTCGATAAGCATTGTGCGATTATAGATTATTTTAATGAGCTTGTTCAATAAGTATGGAGCAGATCGAATGCATATAATTGGTAAGGAAAGGGTTAAGAGATAGAAATATATGTATATATTCTCCACATTTCCCCAGCACAACAACATATCACCCAGGCCTCTTCCCTTCTCCTGATCCTACGAAGTGGAAAACTGCTCCTTAGCGTTTTGGTGCTTTGAGAATCTGTGTTAAAGGTGCAAGGTGTTATATTATATTAGCGTCGATAGCTGCCAAATCGACGCAATTATCTTCAAAGTGGTAAATTTTTCAGATCTCGTTGCAAGGTAATCAATCACCTATTATCCATTCATTCACTCTTGGTCTAATCTAATGTACTCATCCATCCATCCAGTCTCCAAACCATTTTTTGCAACACCATCACCTATACATACACATCAGATTGTTATATAATATCCTTTGCACAACTAACAAAGGAACATTAACCACACATCTGCATATCACGACCATTAATGTCACTCGTCAGATCACTACCCTCTAGAGCACCAACTGCTCTAAGATTATCCACTCTTGGCCTACAATCAATCAACCATGTCAGATTCAACTCTACACAACCTACGACCCCTGCTAAGAGCAAGAAAAATACCAAAGGTAACGACAGACCATCCATTAACAAAATTGGTGTTCCTTTCGAACCTTTCATCCCATTAAGACCATCAAGAATGCCTTCACCAATATCGGCACCAAAATTGTTCTTGAAAAACGTTATGAAAAAAGTGTATCTATCTTGTTATAACTGGGTTCAAGTTTATCAATTCAAGAAATCTATGGGTAAAGGTTACAAGCCAAAATTCTTACAATGGAAGAATGACTCCATCAATGCCTTTGTTAAACTAAACACTGCTTTTGCACAAAGAAAATTAAACGATGTTAGAGATCAAGTTGCCGACTTTGTTCACTTTGCCTTGGCTAAGAGACAAAGTCAACTGCCAAAGAACTTGACACTCAGTTGGGACTTGGTTAAATTCAACAATGCCCCAAAGATTGTCACTTTCCATGCATTCCCTCACGACGATGGTTCTACTTTAATGATGCAAATCATTTACAAGTTTGAAACCAAACAAAGATTAACATACAAAAAACACGGCGAAAAGGAGATCAAAGAAGAAATCAAAGATTTAACAGAATACATTGCTTTCAACATCGATCCATACTCTGATAAAATTGTTGTTGCTGGTTCTGTCTTTGAAAGTGCTCCTGACAAAACAGTGCGTCCAAAGGGTATGCCTTCACAAGAAGAAACTATTGAGTTTATGTTGAAGAATGCTGATATTTACAGAATCGAACCAAAGGAACTGTTACAATTGGAACAATCAAAAAACAACTAAATTATTAACCAGTTGAACTTGAAACTTGGTTAGACGGGTTGCCATTGTTGGAGTTCGTGTACCTACTACCTTTCACTTGTATTCAAATTTAATATATGATCTTGTAAATATTTATATTATGTTAATTAAAATGGTGATTAGCTTATAAAATTGTAAAAATAGTATTTACGATCCATGAGTTGAATCATTTAAAGTAAGTTACTCTTGGTTGACTATAGTGGAATTTGTTTTCATGACTAAAATTTTACTTCAATTTACCACATATCACACATTGGATTTGCACTTTTTCATTACATTGCATAACAAATCAACATGTCCTTTCAGGTTCTTGTAGATAGATAGATCAATGGCGGTTGGACTGACTTCTTATAAAAAGTTATAAAAGCGCACCGCCCGAAATATTTAACCGTCGAAATAAAAACAGAAGATTGCTTGATATTTCACTCGAACAATAGATGATTCATTTTGATGTTACAGACAGCCTCTTATCAAGAAAATCCAAGATTATCTATTTTTTGAATTTCTGTCAAAAATTAAGCTCTGCTAAAGTGTTTGAAAGATACATCAACCATCAAATAGAGAGATATTAGAATGTTGAAAAGGTCCATCTTGCTCTCGAGATGCTCATCTCGTTTGATCAGATCTTCATCACTTTTCCAATCCCAGAAAACAGTTTGTTACAGCAGCTCAACAAGTTTACCACTACCTGATGTTGCTGGAACACTAGAAAAATTCCATTTTAAGAAACACACACACTCAGTGGAGACCGTTAACCAAGACTTGGAATCGATTCTGTCAAAATCAACAGTCGTTACACTAAACGGTTGGATCGAGGGAACTCCTCGTAAGATTTCCAAAAAATTGGTGTTTTCCCATTTCAGAGACTTTGACTCAAACATAACACAAATCATGACCAATTCCGAAGAACTATCCCAAATTTTAAGATCTTTGAAACCCGAGGATCCTATTACAATCACAGGTACCGTTGCATTAAAAAGACAATCGAAGAACGATACTTCAAATACAAAAGAATGGGAACTTGACGCCACATCGATCCAACTAGTGAACCCGACGACAAACAACAAAACATCCCAGTTGGATTCACTTAAAGATACGCCATCGCAATACCCACCTGAATACCGATACTTGCAATTGCGTCATCCATTTTTCCAAAAATCATTGAAACAAAGAGCCAAAGCAGCATCCATTGTCCGTAACATATTATCATGCCCACCATACAACTTAACAGAAATAGAAACACCAGTGTTGTTCAAGAGTACACCAGAAGGAGCTAAAGAGTTTTTAGTGCCAACCAGAACAAAAGGCCAGTTTTATGCATTACCACAAAGTCCACAACAGTACAAACAGTTGTTGATGGCTAGTGGATTCAAAGGGTATTTCCAAATTGCTAAATGTTTTAGAGACGAGGATTTAAGAGCTGATAGACAACCAGAGTTTACACAGGTTGATATGGAGATTGCTTGGAGTGACGGTGAAGATGTTAGACGTGTGGTTAAAGGGTTAGTCAGTGAGATTTGGGCTGGTGTCAGAGGATTACCTTTGTATACACTAGGGCCAGATGGATCATTAGTGGAAGCTGAGAAAGATGGACAGTTCATGATGCTGGATTATAAAGACGCTTTGAAGAATTTTGGTATTGATAAGCCAGATTTGAGATCCTCGTTACAGTTTGTGGATCTTACCAAGTGGTTCAAGGGCAGTTTGAACGGTAAAGACGATGAATTTTCAGTTATTGAGGCTTGTGTCTTGAAAGGTGCTTTGAATTCAAAGGGAAAGCTACCTAATGGATTGTTTGATACTAATGAGTACAAAGTTAGAAAACCATACATTATGAAAATCAAGACTGAAGAAGATTTGAATAATTGGACTAAAAAACTTCCAGTTGAATCAACTAGCAACACTTCTGAACTCAATCAAGTCTTAAATCTATCAGTGGGAGATATTGTTGCCATTAGCGATCGTGCTTTACAATCATACGAAAATCCAACTCCATTAGGTAGATTCAGACAACTAGCTATCCAACATTTCCCAACCAGTTGGAGACGTAAGATTGCATCGACATCAATACAGCAATCAAACCTTGACGAAATTTTTGTTGCTTCTTGGGTTGTCAATTTCCCATTGTTCAATCCTATTGAGGTTGACGAACCATTAGGAGAGGCAAATTCGAAGCAACAGTATCCAATTTATGATCACACTAAGTTTGAGTCAACACATCATCCATTCACAATGGCTAAATTAGAAGACTACGAGTACTTAGCCAGTGATCCATTGAAAGTGCATGGTGACCATTACGATTTAGTCGTTAATGGTGTTGAACTGGGTGGTGGATCACGTAGAATCCATGATTCAACTTTACAAAACTATATATTCAAAGAAATCTTACAAATTGAAGATCCAATGAGATTATTCGGACATTTGTTGACTGCATTTGAAATGGGATGCCCTCCTCATGCTGGATTAGCCATTGGGTTTGATAGAATGTGTGCAATGTTGTTAGGATCGAGTAGTATTAGAGACGTTGTTGCGTTCCCTAAGAATCAAGCAGGTGTTGATCCAGTGGTTGAGAGTCCTAGTGGAGTCACTGGCAAGGCTTTAAAGTTGTATAATATTGACGTTAGAAAGTAGATAGATCTAGAACAAAACTGTCCAGTTTTGGTTTACGTGTAAATAGATACAAATAACAAAATAGACACAGATCGGCTATTCGGGGTACTGATAAAACATATGAACAACACAGGTGCAAGGGAGTTTCATACACAATTATACCATCGCCTCGTAACCAAATAAAGAATAGAAAATCACCCGTCGCCACTTTTCAATTTTTCGCTTCTCAGCAAATTCGTCCGCAATCATAGAAAAAATAAATTATCGTCGACTCCAACACTTTCTCTTCGTTGCTCTCTTATATAATACAAATGGTTTCGTGTCCGTTATCTCAATTTATTGCCTTCGGACCTATCAACAACAACAAGTATTTTTATACACAACATAACATCCATTTACCCATTTTGCCTCGTTGAAGTCACATTTGCTACTTGTAGCATCCAAAATTTGTACATATACACCAAAGCATATACCACTGTGTCAACTTCAACCGGTTTATAGGCATCCAATCTCATATCGTCACCCCCCGAGCTTGCCGCTTCCAAAAAAACTGCAAATTCTCCAATTTTCGCTGTTTTTTTCGTCCACCTCCAGCCACCCACATAGGGTAACCCCAGAGCGACACACCGTTTGTTGTACCCATCAAGTCCCTGTTCAATCGTCTACAACTATCAATAAGAACCCAATTGATTCAATTTACAGACCAATATACACGTAAGGTTATTAAGCTTGTTATTTGGTATTGTTTTGGTAAGTTTTGGAGACATTAGTTACACTTGTATACCCCACAAAACGGCAGCAAACAAAACAAAACAAAACATTGAAAAATTAGGTTCTCAGGAGGACGATCGTGTTTTCAAGTTTTTAGAACCCTTCAACCACCCAAAAAACTTCAGTCACAACCAATAAAGTAAGAAGATGGTTCTACCATCCTCTGCTGGTGCACGTTTCAGACAACGTAAAATTTCAGTGAAACATACCTTACAAGTTTGGAAACAAAAGGATATTCCTGATCTCGAACTCGCTGAACAACAAAGGGAACTGCAACATATTGAAACAGGTGTTGAAAAAGGAGAAGAAGAGGAACATCATTTACAAGCGGTTATTAATGCCTCTGCTGCACAAATACAAGGTGCCAAAGTTGAACAAGTTTATATTCCAACACCAGATGCTTCTAAGTTATGGAAAGATGCAGACAAATACTACCATGAAAAGTTCACTGTTCCTGCTTCATATATCAAATTCTCAGCAACTGTGGAAGATACCGTTGGTTCACCATACTGTATGGATGAAGAAGATGAAGAGTTCTTGAAGCAGCTGAATGAAAAGGCTAAAGACTCTAAATCAAAATGTTCAGAGGATGAATTTGAATTACTTGCTTATAGATTCGAAAGCGTAGTTAATGAAAAACAACCATTCTTAACAATGGACCCAACTCAAGTGTTGAGTTTGGAAGAAATCAAAGCAATTGCTCTTGTTCCGGATAAAACAGATCCTTCAGATGTTTGCCGTACACTTGAAAATCAATTGAATATACACCCATTCAGAACTTTATTGGATGCAGTGCCAGCAAATGGTGAACAACCACGGCCTTTAAAAGTTCTATTTGATTTTTTCGGTACACAAATATACGAACATTGGAAAAATAGAAGAATCCTGAGACTAGGGAAGCCGGTTTTCCCTACTGTTAAACTTGAGGATCCTTCTCAAAAAGATGATAATGACCCATATGTTTGTTTTAGAAGAAGAGAATTCAGACAAGCTAGAAAAACAAGAAGAACTGATACTCAAGGTGCTGAAAGATTACAACTGTTTTATAAAAACCTGAAACACGCCAGAAATTTGATATTTATGGTTACAGAAAGAGAAGTTCAACACTTAGAACAATTGAAAGTTGATCAAGAAGTGTTCAATTTAAGATGTCTGGTTAAAAATATAAAGCGAGAACTAGGTATCAAAGGTGAAGATGAAGATCTAATAACACACAAGAGAAAGAAGATCATACCTGTGGATCCAGCTAAAGAAGCATTAGAACAGTCCGAGAAGGACAAGGCATCAGCTAAAGACAGTAAGAAGAAACAAGATAAGGACAAGCTTTCAACAAAGAAGTTGGAGTTGTTACTCCCTCCTCAAAATTCACAATCACAGCAATCAGACCAAAATACAACTCCACAACAGAGTTTAGCACAACAGCAACTGGCGCAACAGGCTGCTTCACAACAACAACTTCAACAGCAACAGCAACAGCAGATGCAATCAGCCGCTACCACTCCAGTCTCTGTGCAACCATATGTTAAGTTGCCAAGTTCAAGGATTCCCGATTTGGACTTGACTACAGTTAAAGCAGTGTTGACAGATAAACTTGAAGGAATCAAGAAAGCCGTTGCTGACAAGTTAACCAAGCGTAAAGCCCAAGACGATGGATGGGTTAATTTCACTGATGATCCATACAATCCATACTTTGACATCGCCACAAATGATGATGATATGTTGCATGAGAGATCACATTTACCATATTCTTCGATTGCTTCAGCATTATACGAAGTTGAAAGATCCAAAGAAATTGACTTTAGTAACATTTTGAACCAAAATAAACATTTTGGTAATGATGATGTTGTTAAGATCAATGCATCTACTGGACAGATGATGAAGACAGATAAACATAATCATCTACCCGAATTTTACAATCTTACTGGACAAGATAAAGATTACCATGATATGGACGATGGAATCTACAACGAAAACAACTTTAATAAGAATAAATTATCTGTTTCTGAAACCATTTTCAAACTTCGTAAGAGAGTTGGAAGAAACGGTAAATTGTGGATTGATCGTAAACGTGTCCATGATGACCCAACCATTTCCAATTTCGACTTTTTTGACGATTATGACTCCGATAATGATGACGTTGATGGCAAATTGTCTGAAATATCGTCAGCACCTACTTCCCCTCCATCTCCTAAACCTAGCATACAATCAACAGAAACAACAACTACAAAGAAGAGAATCAATGTCTATGATTCCCAATCTGATGCCAAACGTAGAATGATGTCCAGATTTGAATATGATTCAGATCTACCCAGATACCAACCATTGGACCCATCCAAATTGAACCAAATTGGCAATCAAACCCAAGCTATTCGTTTTGGTTGTATGCTACTCACAAAAGCGTATGACAATATGCATCATTTGAGACAGAAACAAATTGAACAACATCAACAACGTCTTCTCGTTCAGCAAAAGATGATCAAGCAACAACAGCAACAACAAGCTGCTGCGGCGGCGGCTACAGCTGCTGGTACAAATGGTAGTGTTCCAAACTTAGACAGTATTGGAATCAAAACTGAACAGGACGCTTTAGGTTCATCAAATGCAACCCCTGCATTATCCGCTGTTGCAAAAGCAAATAATGCCAGATCCCAATCACCTAAAGTGACGAAGCCACTGACACAGAAACAACTGAATAAGAAGATGGCTGCTGCTGCCAAAGGTGCTGGGAAAGCAGTGACTAATTCTGCTAATCAGCAGGCTGCTATTAAGCAATGAGTTAAGTGTACTACTTTGTTGTTGTTGTTTTCAGTTTTGGTTTTCTCTTTTTGTTTTTTTGTTTCTTAGTTCTGGGTGTACAATGCTTTTTTTTCATAATTACCCCCCTGTGTATTTTTAGTAAATAATAGTGAGTTTATACTTTTTTTGGTTTTTCTTCATTTATTCCTATATCTTGTTTTATATATATCAAAATTAATCTTCGTTTTGTTTCATCGTTTTCAATCTTTTTTTTAATATATGCCCTAAAGTAAAAGAAAGGAAGGTAAAAATTTATGGCAGTGCGTTTCTCTCTTGGGCGTTGTGGAATTTCAATTCTGGTGACCTGCGATTAATTAAATTTACTGTCTATTCGAAACACTAAAACAACCACCATTCATCTTTGACTAGTAGATCACCCATAATACCAACCTTGAATATGCAAGGTCACAACAAGATGGAATTTTCAAATACGAGCACTTCCAGCTTTGAAAAACAGGACCCACTCTATAACTTCCCACAATGGACCAAGCTTCGAAAAGACCTTCAAGAAAACGACAAGGACAGTGATCTTTTCGAATCGTTGATAAGTTACATCGAAGATCAAGTCTCATCAAATTTGAAAATTATAAGAACAAACACAGATTTGAAGAAAATCATACATGAGGATTTTGATGGGATATTAACAAGGTTCCCATACTTGACAAATTACTGGAAACGATACATTACAATAGAGTATACTTTAAACGGACTCAATCCGTCTGTTGCAATTTTGGAAAGGGCAGTGACTGCATTCCCTAGTTCGTTAGATTTATGGCTGGATTACATTAATATCATCATTGCAAATAATTTGGAAAATGAAACAGTGGTTAAGAAATTATTTGAAGATGCCGTTAGTCACGTCGGTAGACAGTTCATGGCACATACTATATGGGATCTTTACCTTGATTGGGAATCTAAATACTCTGGTGAACATACAAACGATTACTTGAACATTATGTTGAAAATTATTAGATTACCATTGCATCAGTATGCAAGGTACTGTGAAAAGTTCTATGAGATTATGTCAAATTTTACATTAGAGGATTTAATTCCACAGTCCGAGCTGGAATCTGCCATTCATGCCAAATACTCTGATTTATCACTACCAGATTTAGATACGGACCAACGTAAAGAGGTTACTGATTCGTATTTTGATGATGTTTTTAGTGCCTCGTATGAAGGTGTGAATGCAAGATGGGTTTATGAAAGTGAGTTGGAAAAACAAGATTTTGATATACTCCCTGTGTCGCAAGATGAAATCGATAAATGGGTGAAGTACATTGAGTTTGAAGAAACACAAGGCGATGTGGAACAAATCAAGTGCTTATATGAAAGAGCATTGATTCCAACTTGTTTATATCAAACTATCTGGATGAAGTATCTAAAGTTTTTAATAAATAAAACTGACAATGAAGAGAATAAAGATGAAATTGTGGGTGTTTTCAGAAAAGCATGTGATGTTTTCTTGAGCACTGATCAGAATGATGTTAGATACATGTTTGCAAAGTACTATCAGTTGAAGTTGAAGGATGTTGAGATGGCAAAGAAAGTTTACTCTAATTTGATAACTTCCTTGCCAACTGAATACGAACCGGTTTCTAAATATTTCAAGTTTTTGGTTAGTATCAAGGATGAACAGGTTGCTATTGATTCAGCTATAGGTGTTGTGAGATTGTTTTGTAGGGAAAAATACCAGTTGAAAACAAGCTCAACTCAAAAGAAGAGAAAGGTGCAACCCTCTGCGATAGTTATCAAAGATGGTGATTTCAAAAAATTGTACAGTATCGTCACCTATAAGAACATTTCTCAATTAGTGGTCGAAGTCGCTAAAATATACTGGCTTTCGAGAAATCAAATGAAAGACACAAGAGACTTGTTGATTTCATTCTTTAAGGAAGACCTCATGAAGTGTTCGCTAACATACTGGTCCTTTTTCCTAAAGTTTGAACTGGCACAAAAGAATAAAAAGAACTTGACTAATATCATGAACTTCATCAAGTCCTATGGTCAATTACCTATTCCTGTAATCAACAACATGATTACTATATACGTTAACTTTATGTTCCAAAACAGCACCGCACAAGAATTGGGCAAAGTGAGCAGGGAAATGCAACGTTACTTATTAGAAACTGACGATGAATCATCAATGCACATGAAACACTTTTTGAAATCAAGATTGGACCCAGGCGCAGATGAAGAAGTTATAAATAAGAGACTAATCAAAGAAAATGGTCATCCTGGTTGTATCAGTGAGCACAGACCACGTTTAGTGACTCCAATTGATTTCACAACTAGTCTTCTTGACCGAAAGGAAGCTGCTGCCATACCTAGTTTCAAAAATGTTGAAAAGGCAACTGCCCATGTTAAATACATCCAAGAATCTGTGTAATATATAGTTTATACTGTAATAACAAATAATTTGTAATTTAAATTAATCTATTTTTAACAATTTTGTAAACCTATTTACGAAATTCATTAATTACAACTAAAAACAACTAAACCAAAAAATAATTAACGAGGATCCAGAGAAGAACTTAAATACTATCACTTTGACGACCAATCACTTTCAAATCAGATCTAACAATGGCCTTCTCAGTGCATCGGTTATTACCATACACTTCCAAAATCGACAATTTTGGAGCAATTCTAGAAAGCATAGCTAATACCGAATCATCGCATGATCTGACAAACCCAATATCAAGAGCTGTTAATAACGGGAACCTTAACTTTCTAGAAAGTTTCTTGAAAAATTCTTTACTCAAGAGTTTCACCGAGTTCAAATTCAACTCCACTAAAGTTTGACTGGAGTGTTCTAACATACTATAAATACCATCATCAGTTATTTCAATACATCTTGATAAGTTAACATCCATTAAACCACCATTAATGTCCCATTCTGAGAATAATTGGGTCATACCGTTACTTGTGACTTGATCCAGTAAAACCAATGACAACTTTGTTAAAACTGGACAAAATGGTTTCAAACCACCAATCAAAAACAGATCAGTCAATCCACTGCACCCGTCTAATATCAATGTTTCCAAAGTCTCACCATTGACACTAACTATAGAAATTAATAGATCATCAGCAATCAACTCCTCTTTGTTAGGATAAGATAGTTCCAAATGTTTGATGTTGTTCAAGTAATGCGGTAGTAGATCATAAGCAGATTTCGTTGTTAGACCATCAAGTTTACTTAATGTCAACGCCTCTAAATTCCTACCACAGTTATCAAGTAAGGCTACTAAGGAATCAGGCATAAATCTATGTGTATTGCGCAAATGGAATCCCTTCAAGTTACGACCAACATCTGTATCAAAGAAACCTTGCCACATGGAATCATTGATCAAAAATGGACCGTTCAAATAAAGGTGTTGCAAATGAGTTAGTTTCTGTGAATAGTATAGGAGGTTGTCGTTATGTAAACGTCCACACATGTTCAAAGTTATCTTCTCTAATTTCGGACACACCGCAGCAAGCTGTGTAAGAGCGTCGGAACTAATCTTGGAACAATCCCAAAATTCAATTTCTTTCAGTGAAGGTTCAAGAAACAACGACATTGTCTTACTATCCAAAGACCGGTTTTTTGATAAAATTCTACCAATTTTTCTCAAGTTAGTAAGACCAATATCACCTAACAATTCGACATCATCAATGTTCTGAGAAATGATCTTAATGCAACAATCTTGTAATGATGGTAATTTGTATTCTTCTTTATCCAATAATGCGGCAGCAAACTTCTTTCTACGTTTTCTAGCTTCAATTTGGTTGGCTTTTGTTAATCTGTCTCTTTTTTGAGCAATTTGTGTACATTCAACACACAAATATCCGATTCTACCATATTTTTCCATCTTTTTGGAGTACACCGAAATCTTAAACTCTTTATCACATTCAATACAGAAGTTTTTACCCTCATCATCTTCATCGATAGCAGCTTCATCATCGTCTAGATCTTTTGCTCTTGCCCTTTTGACACTAGCTCTGAGTCTCATTCTTTTAACTTCATCATCTTCTTCATCGCCTTCGTAAACAACTTCATCATCTGATTCATTTGCGGTATTTTGGTTGTCACCGTTACTGCCAGGTCGAATACCCTCTGGTAATTCTGAAGCTTGTCTGTTCCCAGATGAAGCTGCGAGTTCTTGTTCTCTTCGTAAACCATCTTCATATCTCTGTCTGATCTGCTCGGCATTAATACCTTGCTCTCTTAAAAAAGATGTTAGAGCACTGCTTGGGCCTCTGACACCAGCTGGGTCCTCGGCATTCCCTCTGTTTCGTCTTCTAGACATTTTAGATAGTCAATTCAATCAACTGATGTGTCTCTGTTAACAAAACGAAATGAGGATAGAAAAACGAAATAGCAAGTGAATTTTAATACTCCAGAAATCTTAAATCCTTCAAACAATAAAGAAATCACTATTTCTTTTCTTATAAATGCGAGAGCGACAAATTTCGGATTTACTCTCCAGATATCGATGATCTCATTATTTCTCCTTCGATTAATCAACTGCTTCCAAGATCGTATTAAATACAAAGAGACACAATTTCTGACCCTATTATCAGATCACTGCATGGCATTTCTTCAAGATGCTCAAATTAACCAAAAACGGGTTTCCACGAACCTTCAAGCACACACAATTTTGTAGATTTAACTCCACAGACTCATCTACTACAACAACAACCCAACTCAGAACTTCAAACACTTTGAAAAAGACACAGTTTGATCTCAAATACTACAGTGAAAATGTCAATTTGTTTAAAGATATTTGTGAGAGAAGAAATGTAACATATCCGTTAGGAAATAATTTCCCTGAACTTTATCAATCCCTTAACGATCTAAGGGCCTCTCAATTGACGCTTAAGCATCAAATGAAAAAGTCACAAGATACTTTGAAATCTTTGAAGATAGAACAAAAGAAAACTAAAGTTGATAATTCAGATGCACAAGAAACAGAATTAAAGCTTCTTGAAAGCTTAAAACCACTTCTCAAAGATGCTGCGACTGAAGTTACATCAAAAGAAGACGAACTCAACATCAAAGTGGACCAACTTCCGAACCTTATTGACCCTTCTGTTGATTCCTCTCAAACACTAGTCGAATTCCTTAACTTGTCCAAGGACACAACAAAATTAGATCCAGATTATACACCAGTTGGAGATATGAGCTACGACCATAAAACAATCATGGAGAATTTAAACATTGTGGAATTCCAACAGGCTACAAAAATATCAGGTAGAGGTTGGTACTATCTCTTAGGAGACGGTGCTTTACTAGAACAGGCATTAATTCAATACACTTTGAAGTTGGCACGTAAAGTAGGCTTTAAAATGGCATTGCCACCATCAATAGTCAAATCGGAAGTCACTTCAGCATGTGGTTTCAAGCCAAGAGATACAAACAACGAAAGACAAGTGTATGAATTAACCCATGACCAATTATGTTTAACAGGTACAGCTGAAATTCCTCTAGCTGCATTGCATATTGGTAAGGAATTAGGAAATCTTGAAAAGCCATTACGTATAGTTGGTTTATCCCGTAGTTATAGAGCTGAGGCCGGTGCTGCAGGTAGAGATACTCGTGGTTTATACCGTGTGCATGAATTCACTAAAGTTGAGTTATTCTCCTGGACACAAGGTAAAATAGAAGAATCAAATGCTGAATTTGATAGAATTGTTCAATTCCAAAAATCTTTTATTAAAGAATTAGGATTACCAGCCAGAGTTTTGATTATGCCATATGACGATTTAGGTGCACCTGCTTATAAGAAAATTGATATTGAGGTGTTTATGAAAGGTAGAGGAAATTGGGGTGAAGTTTCATCGACTTCAAACTGTTTGGATTACCAATCTAGAAGATTGTCAAGTAAGTATAGAGACAAGTCTGACGGAAAGTTAAAGTATGTTCACACTTTGAACGGAACTGCGTGTGCTATTCCTAGAGTCATTCTAGCTATTGTGGAGAACAACTTTGATCCTGAAACAAACTCTATTTTGATTCCTGAAGTCTTAAGACCATATATGGATGATAAAGAAAGAATAGTTTTAGAACGTTGATACATTTTCTTTAAAGATCACTTGTATATAGATATATAGATTTACTATTAATGAAGATTAATAATGCACTAATAAAAATTTTGATTGACATCTAAGTATAAACATTCTAAATATTATGTAATTTTCAATTCTTTTTCTTGACCCAAAGAATCATGGTTTGTTCAATGAACTTAACAATCTTTGTTCATCACTATCGTTCAAATACAATAACGCTTTAACAACAGGCAACAAGATTATTCTTTGTTCCTTATGTTCCAAGAATCCAAGAAGGACGTTCTTGATATATTCCACTTTCTCCTTAACTTCATCCACCTTCTCATTATCTTCAGAGACTAAACCTGATGCACTGGAGATTGCAACAACAGAACCAGATCTACTTATATTTGGAGAAGAGCCTGCTGATTCAATGGAACCAACTGATGCACGTCTGTCTCTTGTTGTACGATATTGTTGGGAAAGTAATTTGTAACGTTTGTTCATTCTGATCAGCTTCTGATGGGTCTCATCGTTGGATTTCTTGAGTAACGAATTCACATTTTCCAAGTTTTTAGTCCTTGCCTCGCATTCGTTCAACGATTCACGTAGTGATTCAATCAATTTGGAGTTGTAATTTTCTTTTGTTGATGAGCCATTGGTATTAGAAGGAGATTCTGACTCTGTAATTGGTTTAACAGAAAACTTTCTAGATTGTTCAATGAGCTGTTTGTCAAGATCAGTATTTCTTATTTTCAAAGATTCGAAATCACTTGTAATCTGTTCAACCTTCATCTTCATCTCTTCAATCTCTCTTTGTTTCTTCTTTAGCGTCATTGTAGTCTCATTCTCTAGCTTTTCCTTTTCTTCCAAAACACCACTCAATCTAGCGTTGATCTCTTTCAATTTCAAAGTTTGGTTTTCTTCGGTGTCCATCAACAATTTTCTCATTGTTCCAGCTTCTCTGGTTCTTTCCTGTAACATTGATCTAGCTTCAGATAGTTCTTCTTCTAGTATGTCAACCCTATTCTGGTACTCCTTAGATCTCATTGTTAACTCTTCGCATCTTCTCCTCATAGAATCGGATTGTATTGAAGAATTAGTCTTCAGATCCTTAGCTTCATTGTACTTATCTTTGAATTCTTCCAAGTTCTTGATCAACTTGTTATTTTCAGTACTGATCTTGTTCATCTTTAACATTAGCTCATTATACTCTTGTTTCAAGTTTTCATTCTTGGTCATCAGATTATTCTTTGTCTCTGTAAATGAATTGTGTTGGGACCGCAATTCACTGATTTCAACCTTTAGTTCAATAAGAGTATCATTCAACTTGACTTTTTCTTCTTCAAGGTATCTAATTCTACTTTCGTTTTCTCTTTGAATTTTCTCTTTGTGCGAAACAGATGTCTTCGCACTGGCAAGATCCAATTTCAGCTGAACTTCGTTAGATTTGAACTGACTCAATTCCTTCACCTTCTTTTGTAGGCCATCTTTTTCTTTATTAACATTGGCAATTGTTTGCGATAACGTACTTTGACTGTTGGTAATATTTTTCATCTCTATCTCTTGTTTTACCTTCAATTCATTGATGGTTCTGTCCAGTGCGGTGAGATCGTTCTCCTTGTCTTGTAACTTCTTTTCTGCTTCTTCTTTCTTTGAAGTCATTTCTTTCAGGCTTTGTTTTGTAGTATTCAACTCTGTAGACAACAACTTACTTTCATTGATTGCAGACTCCAACTTCTTAGTTAGAGAGGACTTTGTAATCTCATAATCCTTGACGGCATCTGAGTTTTGAACTCTTAGATACTCAAACTCACTTTTGATAACATCCAACTCGGTAGCCTTATCATTCAAATCTTTTTCAAGTGCAGAATCGTTACCCTTATTTTCTGTCAAGGTCTTGATTTCATCCTTGGCTGTGACCAAAGAATCGCCAACATCACGTAACATGTCTCTCATGTCTTCGATTTCCTCGTCTTTAGCTCTTAGTTTGGACCTGAGCTCAGAAGCTTCTTTAGACAAGTCACTGATCTTGGTTGCGGTATCAGATTTTTCATTGTAGCTAGTTTCCTTCAACAATTCATACTCCTTTATTAGAGTGGAGTGTTCGTCTTTCAAAGAACTTAGTTCCACTTCAATTTCCTTCAATGCATTGTACTTGGTATTTAATACATCAAAGTTGTGTTGGAGTTCAATAACTTCAGCATGATCAATAACTGAAGGTTTTTCTTCGGCTGATGGAACGATCTCAGTGTCCTTTGTATCTTCTTCGTCAGCTGCCTCAGTAGTTTCAGGTTGAATATCTTGCTGTTGTTTTTGTTGATTCTTCTTCTTTTTGTTGTTCTTTTTCTTGATATTCTTTCCGGAATTGTTATTAACGATTTCCTTGGAACCAAGAGCCTTTTTCTCTGTTGGGATTTCGGCTTTGAGGTTAGATTGTTCTGTCAATGTAACAACTTTTTGCTTGAAAAGTTGAGCCAACTTGGCATTTGATTCAACAGATGATTCTAAATCAACAATCTTGGAATTCAAGCCATCAATTTGAGTCTTGTGATCAGCAGTTAATTTGATTAAAGATTCTTTACTTTCAGCTAAACCGGATTCAAGAGATTTAATAATGGATATAAACTCGGATTTAGAGGTCTCGGATGCTTCAAGAGCAGCAGTTAAATTCTCAGCAACTTTTTCCTTTTCCTGGGTAGATGTTGTCAATTTTGTTGATAATTCTTCATTTTCTGTCTTGAGTTGTTCTAATTTCTTTTCTTGTTCCTCAGAGAAAGCATTAGATGCTGAAGTTTCTTCTGCTTCCTTCAATTTGGTTTCCAAACTAGAATTCTCCTCCTTCAAGGAATTTATACTTTCGCTAAGTTTTGCATTTTCGCCTTTAGTCTCCTTCATATCTGCTTCCCATTGTTTATCACTAAAAGTCTTTTCTGAATTGATGGTTGCTTTTTCTTTCTCTAAAGTGGCGACCTGTGCAGTTAATTCATTCACTGTCTTGCTGAGCTCAGCTCTCTCTTTGGTCAATGTTGATTCGGAAGTTTTCAGTTTACGCATTTCAGCTGCTAGCATATCATTCTTTGAAGTTACAGCAGTTAAATACCCTTTGAATGTATCAGCGTCAGCAATACTGGAACATGGAGTTGTCTCTTGTAAAATCTTCTCGAATGCAGAGATAATAAATGTCTTCTTTTTTTCAACTTTGTAAGCTTCAAATAAAATAGGATATTTCTCTTCATACTTTGTAAACTTTTTCATTTTGCCTTGTATTTCAATAGGTAAATCGTTGTATTTGATGTTGGTACCAGGAACAAAAAATGCAGGGTTTTTGAGAGCTTCTTGTTGTGGTGAAGGTGACGGTAAAGTTGAAGATGGGGTAGATAATAATGGTGTTGGTGTTGAGTCAGGAATTAATCTAGCTGAGTCAACTGACAACGCTGTTGGTTGTGGAGACTTGATGTTTATCTCCCCAGACTCATTTTTATCAGAATCGGCTGAAGCATCTGCTGGGATGCTGGTATCTTGATCCGCTTCGACAGGTGTGTCGTCATCAGCTGGTGGGTCTTCTGGTTGTATCAAAGTTTCAGGGTTCGGTGTTTCGGTTTGAAAAACTCTAACCGCTGCAGCAGGGTCAATTTGACCACCCTGGGATGGTGATTGGTTTGGTTGTTTCCGTGCATTACTAACCTCGTCGTTTATTCGAGAGATTTCATCGGTAAAGTTCTTACCGATCTGAGAAATTTTTGAGAACATTGTGGTGGATAAGTGGATTCAATGGTTCCAATGTATACTATGATGTTCTCACTTGATCGGTTAAACTCAATAATCTGCAACAGATACTTCAATTGAACGTTTTGAATGTAATCTTCAAAGTTTATCAAACACCCATCTTAGATATATGTATCGGTTTCAAAACGATTCAAAAGTACACAGATCAACACCAAACGCTGCCAATCCTCGCGATGGTTTAAAAGTAGTCCCTAAGATAGTTGATAGCGGTGTAAGGTGTAAATCAATAGGGGATAATGCTCCTTAATTAGTTTCTTGAATTGTTTATACATACATACTATACAAACCCTATCAAGCAAACTTAGCTTCAGGGTGGTAATAGACTGGACATCTCCAGTACGCTCTCTTGATACCGTTCCACACGGATTCGTCTTGTTGGTCATTTTCTTTAAAAGTAGTGGATGGAGCATCCAATTCAGTGTATTCTATAGCCAACCCATAGTTGCTTAGATCAAATTCAACAACTTGTTTGTACACTTCATAACAAACCAATCTATCAGCACCAAGACCATTGAAGAATGAAAATATACCTTCTGGATTCAATAAACCAACTAATAGATCGAATAGTTCCAACATGTCCTCATAGTGTTCACTATAAGTATCATAGTATATACCATCAAAAAAGACACCTTGGTTGAGTAATTCTGGTAGAGCATCCTGCCATTTACCTCTCAAAACAACAACGTTTTCTTTTTCTAACCATCCATCAGCTTCAATCTTGGCTAATACGTCGGGATGAGCCTCACAGATATAATGCTTGCTTGGTTTTCTTTCTTGAATCATGGTGTCAATGATACCCATACCAAAACCAATATTTAAAACAGTGACGTCAGCTAGATCCTCCACTGATTTGAACATGGAATCACAACCGGCTTTCATTAATTTATCCTCCCATTGCATCATAACACCATCTCCTCTTTCTTCAGTGACTAGTGCGCCATCTTTGTACTCAAGTTTGGTCTTTAGATATGTTGATGTAGTATTCGATGGATCATTGATCATTTCTTGCTTCAATTGCTCAATCTTATCAACTTGTTCTTCTTCTTCCTTTGCTTCCACTTCTATAACTTCTTCAACAAGATGAGGAACTTCTTCTTCCTGTTCTTGATCTTCCTGTTCTTCGATGACTTCAAATTCACCTTCAGGAACACCTTCGTCGTCGCTATCCAAAAACCCAATATTAGGATCGTTCAACTTTCTTAATAACAACTCTGCTCTAACACCTGCATCAACAACTGCATCCCAATACTTTGATCCATGCAACCCACGTCTCAATAAAACACAACCAGGTGTCTCATCCTTATCGTTAGTCAATGACCAACCGGCACCGTTTAAGAACAACTCTGAAATCATCCCCAAAACAACTTCTTCTTCATCTTGAGTTAATTTGTCATTGGTGACAGGAACACTCTCGCACATTAAATGTAACGGCGTAGTGGTCGATGGCAAATCTTCAACCTCAATGTTGTTTTCATAGTTGTAGGCTTCTTCAAGGGTGTATGTGGATGGAATACCTGCCTTCAAATATGATCTTAAAAGGTCAAGGTGAGTTTCTTTAGTGATTGGTCTTGTTTTCAAGTAACAAAGTTCGTGTAATTCGGACATTTTTGTTAAATTTGTTGTGAGTACTGTCTAATATAACCGTTTGTCTTGTTGTTGTTAAATATGAACAGTATATTATGATCAATGAATCTTGTAAAGATATGTATATTCCATCTATTCAAAAGAGAGTATTCGAAAAAAAATTTGAAACTTTACAAGCTAATTTTTTTGAGATTCTATCCATCGTGCGGCTCTCTTTCTCTTTTAAGTATTCTTAAATCATAACGATTAATGTAAATGGATAAGTAGTATCGAATATCGAATGTTAAAAATACACACAATTACAAGAAAGTAATAAAGCAATCACATCTACTATCATCTTTCCTTCTCATTTACAATAACTCTCTGATCCATTTCAGTCTTCCCAGACCCAATGATCCCAGCAAGGTATCCATAAGATCCATCTTTCATACGACTAGCAAAGATAGCATCATAATCAACGTCCTCGTATCCCTTCTTTTTAACAGCGTTTCTTTTTTCAACATTAGTATCCTTTGGTTTCAAAGCAACATTACCGTCATTACTATTCAGAGTCACATCACCTGCTAAGAATTGTCCTAGGTATGCGTAAGAGTCGTCTGTGAGTAACCCACCACCAGCACTAGCACTAGCCAATGACGAGTTTGATAATAATCGTCTGTTTTTGATGTCTTGGCCAACTTGACCATCAATATCAAAATCAATCAGAATTTCGCCTGCTGTTGTGTCTTTCAGATCAGCTAAAGCTGAACATAATGAAGTTTGATCGCCAACGTGGGGATCAGTGTAATCTTTGAACATTTGCTTAGAGTGACATTGCTGATCAGCGGATCTGGTTGAATAAGAAATTGGAAACACTGCAATAGGCGGTTTTGACGAAAAGGTGGACGATGGATATTCCCTTGGTGTGAAAAACTTTGTCTTTTCTTTAGGTTCTTCATCATCGATTTTAAAGTTGGAGTCCTTTGGTGTAGCCACATTTGAAGAACTTGAAACATCGAAATCCCTTGTCAGGTCAGGTAATGAGAGGGTGAATGAATCGTCTGTCAAATTGATTGAAGCAAACATATCTTCTGGAGCATCGTAGAACTCATCGTCATCATAACCTTCTCCATCATTTTCCTTGTTGTTAGCATGATGTGGCCCAGTATGGAAAGTGGCGGATCGTTCTTCCATTGGTGTATAAAACTGATCATGTGACTCATTAGAATATGTTGGTGAGAATGGTGCAAGTGATTGTGCCTTCAATTTTTCGTGTGGAACAGAAGGAGGTGCCAATGTAGGATGATCCAATTTATTAACAGTAGGGTTATTTTGTTTTTCTTGGACATCAACCAATTCAGTCTTGTTAATAACGACTGATCCACCACTAATAACTCTATTTCCTGAATAACCAGTACTTTGAGTATCTGTAGATAGCACCCTTGGAACAGCCAATGTGGTGAGCACACTTTTAGAGTCTCCTGATTGTAAAGGAATCTTGGAGTCAATACCACTTTTGAACTGGTTCAATGCTGGGAGAGTTGGTAATTGTGATTTATAGGAATTAACTGTTAACCCACCACGAACTGAACTGGCACGGCTATTGAATTTAACCCAGTTATCACCGCCTGTTGTGTAAGTTTTATTCTTGTTCTGTAGCAATTGTTTATTTAAGTTGTTCAATCTTGAGACTGTACTAGGTGAATAGATTAAACCACGGTAATCCAAAGGTGCAACAGGGAGATCTTCAACTGTAGTGATACCTTTTTCTTTCAATTGTTGTTCGTGGATAGCCCTAGCTTGACGCAGTTGTTTCATGTACAAGGCAATAGCGGATGGTTGTTGAACGTATGGTTCTGAATCGGTAGTTTGTGGTTGAGATATTGGAGCTGGTAGTGCTGTAGGTTGTTGTTGTGGTTGTGGTTGTAGTACTTGATAGTGGATGTTTTTTGGAACTGGTTTTTCAATGGACACAGGTGGTCTGACAACATCAGCATTCTTATGCACTTTCTGTTCGATAGTGTCAACGGAAGAATCAATTGTCGGAAGAATATTTTCAGTAGAAAAGTCAGTTGCTGTACAAAGTTGTACCTTTTCAATGTCACCGAACTCAATGTCATCAACCATATCGTCATTTGTGGTAAAATCATCGGCTAAACCACTTTCTTCTGTGGTATCTGCAGAATGTTCAAGCACAATTTCATTCTTACCATCGTTTTTTTTGTCAACAGTTTTGTCACTTGGTGATGAACCATCCAATCCTGATGACGGGAATGCAAAATTTTTCTTAACAAATAAACTTGATGATGCGTTTGTAACATCAGCTGTTTCAATACCACTGACATCTTCAACTGGGATAACCTCTTTTTCAGCTTTTTCAATGTTGAGTAATCCAATTTGAGGCACTTGTTCCTTTTTGATTGGTGATTTATTTTGATAGTGAGAAACTGGGCGTGTAACGTTAACTGGTTTCTCAACTGGATTCTCACCCGATAGGAACAGTTGAGACAGTCTTTTGTTTGAAACTGGATTAGGTCTTGTTTTGGCCGGTTGGTTTTTCTTCCCCTGTTTGGATTCTCTTTTAAACAATCTGCTGAAAAATCCTTTCTTTTTCTGCTTCTTGTTGATTTGATCATTACTAAGTTGTATGGTACTCGCTTTGGTAATCTTGGTTGAACTTATTCTATTGTTAGTGCTTTCAATCAGCAAATTTAAGGAACTTCCTCTCGAGCCGCTTTTCACAATTTTAATATCTTCTTTCAGTATTTCCTCTCTAGCTATGAGTTCTACTCTTTTGCTGATAGACTTTAGTTGTTGTATTCTAGCGCCTTCAGAAACATCCAAAACTTTTAAAGCTTGGCCCAATAGCTCTTGGTTTCTTGATAATAGTAACTGGTTCATTTGAGGATTCTCGTAAGTTAAGTAATCAGTGAGCAGTTGTAAAGTTTGGTCTAATAATGAAACCGTCAAACTATATTTTGGAACAACGTATTCAATTTTTTCTTTTGATCTTGAAACACCTTCCAAAACAACATTCTCATTATCCAGTGTAAAACTCAAACAAATAAAACCAAACAAATTATAAGAATCTAACAATTTCAAATCAAATTCCTTATTCAAGAAAACAGCAAATGGTGATTTCACTTCTTCCATTTCATAAGATTCCAATTGATGAGCAGTATAATAGATTGATTTAGTTTCGTTGCTTGACTTGAACAAATGAAAAGGTTGTGATTTGTTCAGAATTTTGGCCTTGTTGATAATCTCAATGACATAAGAACCCGAAAACTTGTCAATTTCATAAACACCAATAGATTCATCATCTATAAATTGAACATACAATGAATCATTAGTATTGTAGAACTGTGCATTGATGGTGTCAATTTTGGACCATCTGGAAACTTTCATGGTTGGTAAGGAAGAGAACGGCACTTCGTTAACTAGTGAATGCATTAAGATATCAGCAATTGATGGTTTGTGGATGATTTCGGATGGGTTTGATTTTGATTTATGGAACAAATCGTTGTAATATTGATCATCAACAATTTCTAAAAACAAAATATGATCACTAAAGATAATAATAGCACCGTTGTTTTCAACTGATGAAGATAAAATATCAACAACATCAAAAATGGCAACCACTCTTCTAGTTAACCAACCATATTGTAACTCTGCTGGCCAATCACTTGCAAGTTCAGTAAGAATCTTACCTGTTGGTGTGAAAATTCTATGGTTGTATGGTTTTAATTTATCAGATCCAAAAGCAACAATTGTATCCACGCAAGAATCGTAATACTCTTCCACTTTATCTTTCAAATGCAGTGGCCATTTCTTGGTCTCCATCAATCTATTTAAAATCAGTTGAATCTTCGGTAAATTCAAAGAAGAATAAATGATTGATTCTATTGTTTTCTTGTCGTATGTAATTTCACTTTCATATCCAGTTTCTTGCAAGTCCATTAGCAATCCTTCAAATTGATTTTGGAAATTCTTAGTGGCAGCTTCATGTCTCATGTGTGCTTTATAAAAGTAAGGAATTGTGGTACCACTTGCTTTCAGAATTTCGAAACTCCCATAAGGAGCAGCCAGTTGTAACATATCCAAAAAGATACAATTGATTCTAGTGACTTCATCAATGGTTGGTGGGAAGATTTGATTTAGTTCAGCTGTGGTGCAATTTTTGATCTTACCTTCTAAAACTTGAACTCTTAAAGGAATTAAAAACTTTTGTAAAAATTGAACCAACAAAACGGTGAAGTTGGTTTGGACTTTAACCAACTCATTGCAAATGGATTTCACTAACAGGTCGTCATCAATTGGGTCCAATTTGTCGTCTTCAGTGGGGGGTTTATAGGCCTTTTCAGTTGGCTCTGGGGAATACTCGGTTAATGGATCAAACAAATTATCCAGTTGTTCACCCAAAAG
This sequence comes from Ogataea salicorniae, assembly GCA_030557545.1. Taxonomy (NCBI): domain Eukaryota; kingdom Fungi; phylum Ascomycota; class Pichiomycetes; order Pichiales; family Pichiaceae; genus Ogataea; species Ogataea salicorniae. The sequence continues at coordinate 72,746 of JAKTPI010000044.1, forward strand.
AAAGGCTAGTTCGTTGTTTTTATCTACAACCTCTTCACTTAGAGAGTTGTTATCATAAACAACGTCAACAACATGAGAGCTGATTGTCTTTTCAGGTTGAGCGTAACCTAAGGATAAAATATAATGACCAACTTGTTTTGGTGTTCGACATTGGATTAATTTCATTTTAGACGCCAATTCACCAGCTATTGTTTCATCCCAATCGAAATTTGTGGGTAATCTTGAGTTTTTCATCAGTAGTTGTTTTGTGGTTGGATCTAAATTGGCAAATGTTCTCAAATTTGACACTGCTAAAGCTTTTCTAACGTTATCGGATTTACATTCTTTCGATAAGTTTTTAATTGCTGGATAATATTTGGAATCTTTTTGTAAAGACATTGAATCAATAATTGTTTGGCCGTGTTTGGAAATTGTTAAAGACGAGAGTTTTGAAGTTGATGGATTTTCATAGATCATTGTTAGAATATTATTGAACAAGGGGTCAAAACCTTTGAAATAGGCAGCTGTTGGGATAAGATCTTTCCAGAATTGTTCGTTTGGATCAACAGTTGATCTGTATAGGGTATCGTTTAAGTATTGGTTCTTTGATCTTTTCATTGTAGTGGTTTCGTTAAAGGATGAATAGTAGGAAGTTTTACGCTGTTGTTTTCTGTTTGTGTGTGGCTTCAAATTACTTCTTGTTTTTGTACTTATTGTGTTTATGGTGTCTGTAGAAAAGTTTGCACTTGTGGCAGGTTTGAAAGGGTAGGCAGGGGCAGATGGAGGTGGTAACATTGAATTCATCACGTTTGATCGAGAGGCTATTTTGAAAAAAAAGAGAGAATCAGTATAATTGATTGTAAGAAATACTAACTTGTGTAAGTTAAACAAGAAAAAAAAAAACAATTGTTATTACGTGTAATGAAACAGAGTTGATATATCACAAAGGAACAGGTAGGAAAGTTATGTTGTAAAAGATGAGTTTTAAGATGTGGTTAAGTTGGTGTTTTGCTTTTGTTTTGTTTCAAGAGATATACTTTTTTATCACAGTAGGAAAAGGTAAATAAACAAAACACATAGTAAACCTCTTTCACCCAAATAGCCGTTATTTAACAATGGCAGATTTATAAAAAAAACCTAAAATCAATCCCGTTTCTACAAACAGGATAATTATTCAATTAATTATTGCACAGCCTTGTTGGTAGATTTTTTTTATTGAGTCAATACGCCGCAAGAGAAATTACTCACTTTTATTCATTTATTACTAACTTCTTATTAATTGATTCTAATCAATCTATATAATTCCCGTATTGTTTACTAAAATTACTTTAAAAACTTTATATACGTAATACATAATCAATTAACTGCTTTACAAATTAACAATCTATTTTGTTTGCAGATCTATTTTTGTATAATTAGCTAATTATTACTAATTTGAGATCTCTGTTCTTTCCAATACAATACAATACAATACAATACATTATAATACAATATACTACTACACAGTTTTTATCTCCACTTATTTTTATGTATGGTGATTGCTGCAATTATATCAAAACCTTATATTAGGCTAATCATCATACACACTTCTTTATCATTATAATGCGCTAATTTAGTAATATAAACTATGTACACGTTTAATCTCCAGCACTCTGTAATGCCGCAAGGTTCGCTTTTATAAAGATTAGAAACTCTCGAATTCTTCTCTGATCATTCATTATAAATACCAAGTTAATTCTCCTTTTTATTTGTTTATGTTTCGTCAAACCCAATTCTTCATTTTATGTTAATAATCAAAGGCTAGAACCATTACTGTCTACTCTTTAAAAGCAACAATAACAAAAACAAAAACAATCACTAATCAATTCTCAAAATGGCCAAAAATATTGCTGTAAGTACCAAACCCTTTTTCTCCCATTCATCTTTCTAACTCCCAGTCAATGCACCATTCATTACTCAACTGAAACAAATAACATTCACACACACATACTAACATTACCCCTTCTTCTTTGAATCGCATCATAAAGATCATCATTTACTCTCTGTACCACCACGTTGCAACTTTAGCTGAATCAGTGAAAGCAGGTGTTGAAGCAACAGGTTCCACTGCCACAATCTTCCAAGTTGCAGAAACTTTACCAGATGAAGTCCTCACCAAAATGCACGCCCCTGCAAAACCAGACTACCCATTGGCAACAGTGGAAACATTGGCAAACCACGATGGGTTCCTGTTTGGTATCCCAACTAGATTCGGTAACTTCCCAGCTCAATTCAAAACATTAGTTGATCAAACAGGTGGACTGTGGATGAAGGGTGGATTGTACCATAAACCTTATGGTGTCTTCATTAGTACTGGTACTGGTGGTGGTAACGAAATGACAGTTGTTAGTTCTTTATCAACTTGGTCCCATCATGGTATGGTTTACGTTCCATTAGGTTACGCTAAAGTATTCCCGGAACTTACTGATTTAACTCAAGTCCATGGTGGTTCTCCATGGGGGGCTGGTACTATTGCTGGTGGTGATGGTTCCAGACAAGTTACTGAATTGGAGTTGAAGATTGCAAAAATCCAAGGTGAAGAGTTTGCCACTTTTGCTGCTAGATTAAACTAATCTATTTGTGGATTTCCACTTTGGTATCAAGGTTAGTTTTTTTTTTTAATTTTTTGAGCTTAATTTTCCGACATATCCCTTCTATCTAAAGGCTTTTTTACTTCAATTGTTTGTTTGCTAAATGTTACTAAACTAACTTCCAATTTTGAGTTTTTATGTGATGTGCATGTTTTTCTTTTCATTATTATTTTTTACGCAATAAAAAAATATAGTTTATTTCTATAACAAAAACCTTTTTTATCCTGTATTTTGTACTGGAGGCAAAAAAATTTGATAATAAGGTCAATTATCTAGATATTCTTGATTACTGTTCACTGTAAATTTTTGTATTCCGTTTAGTCTAACGATCATTAGAGTAGCGAGTAGACTATGATGAACGCTCTTAACCTTCATCAGCACGATCCTCAAATGATTCGTAAGAGTAGCAAGTAATTAAGTTTTCGATAGTAGTCAAATAATTATCATCATCATCATCATCATCAAACGTTCCATATTTGTCAATATTTTGTGGGATTCTAGAAAACCTGGTAAACTGTAAAACTTGACCTTGATCAGGCCAATCTTGTTCTCCATAGATTATAATATCGTCACCAGTGACAAAACTTGATTGATAAGTGAAAGTACGTTGGTCAGAGTAAACGGAACTGGCTATTGACATACTTGATTGAATTGAATTGTCATCATCATCATCGCTAACGATACTTGGATAAGTTGATTCGGTTGAAATTGTCTCGTTAGTGTTGGCAATCACAGCTTGATCAAATCTGCCATTTTGATTCGTTAATTTATCGTCAACCTGATAATTTTTAGAGGTGTCTCTATTTAAAATCTTTGCTGAGTTTGTAAATGCTTTGTAACTAGTAATGATTAATTTTGGATTACCAATGGTGGTCTTTTCAATTGTTTTTTTCTTTGTGTGTGTTGTTCTTGTTAATGTTACCGCTCTGTTCAAAAGGGTAAATTTTTTGTCGTCTGCGATCCCTGCTGTATATTCATGGAAGTAGACTTCTAAATTGTCATGAGCTAATTCATTATTATCTTTGTTGATGGTTGCTGTCGTGAAGGGTAAATAATGTTTTTTGAAGATACTTAATAGCGAACTCCATTTAATTCCCCTTTTGGTGTTTTTACTACCTGTTGAGATGCTCATTTTCAGTTTTAAATAACCGCGTAATCTTTTGGTGTTTTGTTATCCCCAATTACTCTCAGTTAACAAAAACTTCTTCTTCAAACTTACCCATATGAAATGAATAAGCAGTTACTTTAAAAAAAACATAAATATGCTTCAGTGGAATTTGTTAAAATAATAAATAACATCAACAGAAATCTTTTTTTCATTTTTTTTTTTTTTTTAGCTAAACATCAGAATCATCACATAAATACAGTACACAAAACTATAAAAAAAAACAAAGAATAATATATCTCTACTCAAAACAGAATACAAAAACTATACTCAACTTGAACAAGAACATTGCGTCATCAGTCTGAAACTGTCACCTTCACCACACCATTTACTCTCCAACTCTTTCAATTCGTCACCCCATTTACTTCTATCATAAGGATTTGAACTCATTTTTAACAACTTGTTCAATTGTGTAGTATCATAACCATTCTCCATGATATGTTCTATAACATCCTCTAAAATCCAATTACGTGGTAAAAACAATGGGTTGTGTAACTTTGCCTTTTCGAATCTTGCTGAATCTAATAATTGTTCATCTGAAACACGGGCTTTGAATGTAGCCAAGAATGATTTCAATTCTTTCACAATTTTCTCCCTTGTATAATCAGTGAATTCATCGTCTTTGAAATCTTTAGGAATGAATGCTTCAGCTGCTGAATCATAATCAAATCTAGAATCATCTTGAATTGGTAAAGATTGTAAAATGACGAAAAATTTATTATAATCCAATTTCGTCTCTTTCAGCATCTCAAACATTGGACCTAAAACTTCCGTATGGTCGGTACTTCTTGGTTTAATACCCAATCTTGCACACATTAGCCTCAAATATTCATCAATAAACACTTTTTCATAAACTTCACCGGCAACATCAATAACTTTCCCAGCCCTAGCAACCAATGGCTCGGTCCATTCTTCTTTAACTCCAATTTTCCAGAAATGCTCATCGTTCAACATCTTATGACCAGCACCGATCAACTCTGCCAAATCTTCACCTAGTTTAACCAAATTGAACCATATGGCACTAGGGGTATTCTTGAAACTGTATCTCAACTCATGGTCATCATGGTTACTGGTATAATCTGGATCAAATTTATCCATGAACGCAAACGGTCCAAAATCAATAGAGAGTCCCAAAATCGATGTGTTATCAGTATTCAACACCCCGTTCAAAAACCCATATGCATGCCAATATGCAACGCTCTTTGCGTTTCTAATGACAATCTCCAAATACATTCTATCATACTTGGTTAATCCTCCTTCAAATCCGGATCCAGCTAACCCATTCTCTTCTTTCAAGACATTGGCGCCTAAATCAACTAACTTTTCTTCACCACCAAACACTTCATCAATAACATAGTTACTCAATTCAATTAATCCCTGACGATCCTGTCTCCAACGATATAAATCAAAGGTACCGATTCTGATCCATGATGGAGCCATACGGCACACAATTGCACATTTCTCTGCAGATGTTCTCTGGGCACTTGTTTTCGGTAGGGCAGTTATAGCCAAGGCTCTCGTTGTTGGGATTCCTATCCCGAATAACGATTCACTGATGATGAATTCACGGACAGAAGATCTGACAACTGCTTTACCATCGGCAAATCTACTGAATGGCGTCTTTCCAGCACCTTTTAATTGAAGTTCAAATTTTTCGTTGGTTTCAGGGTTATGAACTTCAAATAAATTAACCACTCTTCCATCACCTAACTGTCCTGCAAAATCACCGAATTGAAACCCAGCGTAAGCTTGCGCGTATGGATAAGGGTCCTCAAGTGTCTTTTCACCAGAGACTAGTTTTTGAAAGGATTCAGAATCGGATTCGGATGTTGGAAGTCCAAGTGAGGATAACGCATTTGGTGAAGCTAGTAAAAACTTGTACTCTTTACGAACTTCTGGTTTAGTCCATGTAAATGCACCGCTTCGTAGAGTTCTTGCTGTATGGAATAAATCTGGAGGTGTATTTGGGTCCGATGATGGGGTAGGATTTTTTGCAAATTCAATTGTTGGAACTCTTGAATCTGGTGAAAGAATTTTTGTGAACGATGATGTCTTAGGTAAATTTTCCAAAGTGTGCTTTGATTTAGTGATTGTGGTAGTTGATATGTGCTTAGAAAGCATTGTGAGTCGACTATGTTGTAATTGGTTGCTACTTTGCATCACCAAACGAAGCATACTTGGTGAATTTAGATCTGGTTATTGTTTAATAAAATACTAAATTGAAACGATAACTATGAAAACTGAACAGTATGTTTATATCTAGGTCAATTGAGTGGATACTGAATGATTGGTTGCTATTTTGTTATATACAACGTGATCTGTCCTCAACCCCAATGGTACTTAGGAATATAATCAAGACGGTGGTTAGTTATTCCAAGACGAGGTCGATTGGGTCGATGTTTGTAGTTTATATAATTTATCACGTGACTGAAATACAGAATATCGTTTGCTGTATGGGCTTGTAACTTTGATAAACAAGAGATAGGTTTATTTAAAAAAGTAGGAGGTAAACCGAACATATTATCATATCATGTATAAGAGGAGTATGTGAATTACTAGATAAAGTATAAAGGTAAAAACAATGGAAAGTAATAACAAGCTCACTAAGTGTCAGATTAAAAAATAAAGGTTAACTTGAATGATACAGACAGAGACACCTTTTACTGGTAACCAAACAACTTATAAAATTTTAAGCAGTTATGATTCTTCAACTTTAAAGCAGGTGGTTCTTGGCCATCAAGCCAATAAGAAGTAACTCTACCATTCATGATTTTGTCGTAATATTTCTCAATAATAGTTTCATCCCATTCATAATCATCGAAATACATTTTCTTCAAAACTTCTTTAAAATATGGATGAATAGGGAAGTCCGAGTTTAGCAAATTCAAGAAATATTTTTCAACTTGATGTTCATTTTTCAACTTTATTGATTTTATATGATTTTTAATTTTATGATGTATAGTAGAAAATAGATTGAAGTTCACAGTTACTGGTGTGGATTTCTTTTTAACTTTATTAGAATTAGGAGTGAAAAAGCTGCCGATTTCAATCGTTTGAGGAGATGTAGGTGAAACCCTTATTGTAAGTTTTCTTTCCAATACAGGTAGTTCATTGATCTCATTTACTAAAGTAGTTGTCAATGAATTGTCCAGTGTATCAAGTGTTGATGTTGACCTATAAAGCTCATAAATACTGAAGCTATCCATTTTTGACTAAATTTTAAACTTTTAATGTTTGAATAATTGGAAAGTTTGAAAAAAGTTACAAATGCCCAAAAATTCTTTTTCAAGTAAAAGTTGAAAATTGAAACTAAGGATATCTCACCTCTTTAAATGCAAAACTTTTGGTTAAAACAGAGCATAGCACTCTACCAGCGTAAAGTCATCGATTACTCCAACAGAACCCCCCATTTTTTAATACAACTTCAAGACCGTCGCACACATCACCACCACTTTTGCACCTTTTTTTTTATATACAATTACACAGCCGTGTTTTATACACTCACAAAACCAAAAAAAGGTCCATTGGTCCCGTCTTTTCAAAATGACAGATTTTCACCGACGTTTTTTTTTTCTTTTGGGAAAAATCACGATACCAAATTAACAATCAATCAACTTTTTTTGAATATTTATTAATGATTCACTTAGTCATTACCCATTTATCAAAGTTAATAGATTAGCCTTATTGCTTTTCCATTAATACACAACACACATACATATAATGAGTGAAATTTACATTAACGAAAAGACTGGTTCTGATGAATCCACTGCCACCGGTTCCAAAGAATTACCATTCAAGACCCCAGCTTATGCTTTATTCAAATCCCCTGAATCCAAATATTTAGTTTTCAAGGAATCTACTGAAGAGGGTGTTGCATCTGAATACTTGGAAATTTCCGCATCTGCTTTCAAGAAGGCCAAAAAGGGTGCTGAATCATTAAAGAAGAAAGAAGAAAAAAACAAGAAATTAGCTGAAGAAGCTGCTGCTAAAGAAGCTGAAGAAGCTGCTAAAATGCTTGAAGCTATGAAGATTACCATTACTGAAGACAAATCTTTACCAGCTGCCGACACGATCAAGATCAGATCAGTTGGTGAAAACATTGACGCTAGAGTTAAAGTTCAAGGTTGGATCCATCGTTTAAGATTGCAAAAAGGTTTAGCATTCATTGTCTTGAGAGATGGTTCTGGTTACGTCCAATGTGTCCTTTCTGGTGACTTAGCCAACGCTTATCAAACATTAAACTTAACCATTGAATCCACATTATCTATCTACGGTACCATTAAGAAGTTACCAGAAGGTAAGTCTGCACCAGGTGGTGTTGAATTAATGGCTGATTACTACGAGGTTGTTGGTTTAGCTCCATCAGGTTTAGATTCATTCACCAACAAGATTCAAGAAGGTACTGATCCATCCATTTTATTGGATCAAAGACACCTGGCATTAAGAGGTGAAACTTTGTCAGCTGTTATGAAAGTTCGTGCATCATTATTGGCCGCTATTAGAAGAGTTTACACTGAACAATCCGTTACTGAAGTGACACCACCATGTATGGTTCAAACTCAAGTTGAAGGTGGTTCCACATTATTCAAGATGGATTATTACGGTGATGAAGCCTTCTTAACCCAATCCTCTCAATTATACTTGGAAACTTGTTTACCAGCATTAGGTGACGTGTACTGTATTCAAGAATCTTTCAGAGCTGAAAAATCCCACACTAGAAGACATTTATCCGAATATACACATATTGAAGCTGAATTGGCATTTTTAACATTCGATGATTTATTAACTCACATTGAAACCGTCATTACTAAGACCATCAAATACGTTTTAGAAGATCCTATCTCTGGCCCATTAGTCAAACAATTAAACCCAGGTTTCGTTGCTCCACAATTACCATTCAAGAGAATGGAATACATCCATGCTTTAGACTGGTTAAACGAAAACGGTATTCCAAACGAAGAAGGTGAACCATTCAAATTTGGTGATGATATTGCCGAAGCTGCCGAACGTAAAATGACTGACACTATTGGTGTTCCAATTTTATTAACTAGATTCCCTGTTGAAATCAAATCATTCTACATGAAGAAATGTTCAGATGATCCAAGAGTCACTGAATCTGTTGACGTTTTGATGCCAACCGTTGGTGAAATTACTGGTGGTTCCATGAGAATTTCAGATACCGAAGAATTATTGGAAGGTTTCAAGAGAGAAGGTATTGATGCTAAATCTTACTACTGGTTCATCGATCAAAGAATCTATGGTACTTGTCCTCATGGTGGTTACGGTTTAGGTACCGAAAGAATCTTAGCTTGGTTATGTAACAGATTCACAGTGAGGGATTGTTCATTGTATCCACGTTTCACTGGTAGATGTAAGCCATGAGGAATGCAAAATTTAAAACGTGAGAGTTGTAATTTTTTTTAAATCAACGTTCTTTATTTGCATTATATACATTTGTTTTATCCCTGATAATTAATTCTAATTTTGTCTTTTTTTTTTCTATACATATATATATATATACTTATGATCAAACTATATTTGTTATTGTTTTTTTGATATGATGTTAGGGACTAAGATAAGTATTGATTGATTTTTTCGTTAAGAATTCCAAATTAGTTCAAAGTATAAAATGACAGTGCAACTTTTTTGAGGGGCGGGTACAACAAGATCGGCGTTTGGGTTTACAGAGGAGTAACATTTTTTTTGACTCCTAAATTGCACTTTACTTTACACCTCGATCAATTACACTTTTAACCACATTTCATTTGATTCTGATACTGTCTTTAGATGTTAACCGGCACTCATCCTTCACTTGTGCTTTCATCAATTAGAATATCTGTATAAGCAACGTTAAACCGAAATTGAATCAAATTCAACAAGAGCACCTCTTCTTCTCCCTCTTCCTTTTATGAAAAAAAAAAAAAACAGCCACCCCCTTGTTGTTGTCATGCTCCTCCTTGTTTCTAATAGTATACTTTGCAGTGACCCGAGAGTTGTTAATTTTTTAAGCCACGAGTGTCCTGTTTTTTTCTTTTGATTGGAGATTAGAAAATCATATAGGCGAAAAATTACAATTCTGGATATCTTGGTAAAGGTGTTTAACCTAAAGATGGGTTTTTGAAAATAAAAAAAAAGTACCTCAATTGAAAGATGGAATACTGCTTTTTGATCTTCTTCAATTATACTCAAAGATGATAAACAGTTAACATTTTAGAAGTTGAACTATTTATTTATCTGATATTGTTATCATTTATCAATTAATTGTAGCAGGCCGACAGTTAGATGTGATGGATGGATGAGGATGAATACAGCCTCACCCCTAAATAAACTAAATAAAAGTGTAGGGTATATAATTTCTATAGTTTAGTTAGCCGGACGGAACAGTTTGCACTACCTGTTGATTGTGTTTACCATTCGCTAGTCTTACTAAAACGATTTCGGGCCTATACTTATACAGTAGTCGGTTACAACAAAACAAGATATATGGCAAATAGTTATTCAAAAAAAAAGAGGTTCTCATTTTAAACAAAATGGTCTTGAATTCTAAAGAGAGAATATGTGGCCAAAAAGTTATAATCAAATTGAAAATAGCCTCTTTTTAACCATCCTTTTTTTCCAAACATGAATTAACAAACTTGTTATTAAGTGTTATATAGAGAAAAACAGCCATTTTTTGCAAGAAAGTCAGTTTTTTTTAACACTTAACATCTTTTGGATTTGTAAGCCCGATGACCTTTCAAATAAACAAAACACCCAATAAGAATAAGGAACAAATCAATCAGTGTGTGGGGGGGGGGACACACTCCGCTTCTATCAAGATGCACCCCAAATGAATTAAAAATGCGGGGAGAGAAAGGCTGTTTGTTGTTTCACACCACGCACATAAATGCCTGTCTCTCTCTTCTCTCCCGGGTCTACCAGCTTGTCTCTTCTCCCCCTTCTCTCAATATCAATATCGGACCTCCACTGCCTGCTAACTGTACCCGTCTTCTCCGCCCGAGGATGACGATCGTACTTACCAACAACCCTAGGTAATAATATATTCAACAATTCAATTCCATCACATGATCCATCCAACAACCAAAAAAAGATTGACAGGTGCGTGTGCTCTTGCACCTGCCTGCTGCTGCTGCTGTTGGTTGCCGCTTCCTCCTGGTAAGAAATAGTCTATCTTGCTCTATTCCATCCATTTTGGGAACTATACTTACTTTTACCCCAGATTTCACAAATTCTATTCTTTTTGTTATACAGCATGGCCCCTTTTTTTCCTTTTTTGGCAAAAGCGGAGTTTCCCATTATTCCATCCACTTATATGTGTTACGGTTATTTTTCTTTCTTCTTAGTTCCAATCAATTAAATGTAAAAAAAAACCCTTTAACCTTATCTGTCTAAGCTTTTGGATTTCATCACTTTGCAAATTAATATAAATAGAACCATATCTCCCCCCTGTTAATAATCTCTTATTTTTTTCAGTCTTTAAGTGTCATTATATTTTTAATTCCGCTTGTTCTCCAGAATTATAACTCCTGTTTAAATCAACAACAACAACTTTTAACTGGCTTTAAGAGTTTTCTATTTTTACATCAGTTTCAACTTAGAACTCAATTTATTAACGAACTCTTTTTACGAATCAAGAACTCTTTACGACAACCTTTTCCCTCCAAAAAAAAAAAAAAAAAACAAAACTTATTTATTTATTAACTTACTCAAAATGGCTATTCCAGATGAATTTGATATTATTGTTGTCGGTGGTGGTTCCACCGGTTGTGCCCTTGCTGGTAGATTAGGTAACTTGGATGAAAACTTAACAGTTGCCTTAATCGAAGGAGGTGAAAACAACATCAACAACCCATGGGTTTACTTACCTGGAGTTTATCCAAGAAATATGAGATTGGATTCTAAAACTGCTACTTTTTACTCTTCAAGACCTTCTCCACACTTGAACGGTAGAAGAGCTATTGTTCCTTGTGCTAACATCTTAGGTGGTGGTTCTTCCATTAACTTCTTGATGTACACAAGAGCTTCTGCTTCCGACTACGATGATTGGGAATCTGAAGGTTGGACTACTGATGAATTATTACCATTGATGAAGAAGTTGGAAACTTACCAAAGACCATGTAACAACAGAGAGTTACACGGTTTCGATGGTCCAATCAAAGTTTCCTTTGGTAACTACACTTATCCAAACTGTCAAGATTTCCTAAGAGCTGCTGAATCTCAAGGTATTCCATTTGTTGACGATGCTGAAGATTTGAAATGTTCTCATGGTGCTGAACACTGGTTGAAATGGATTAACAGAGATTTAGGTAGAAGATCCGACTCTGCTCATGCTTACATCCACCCAACCATGAGAAACAAGCAAAACTTATACTTGATCACCTCAACCAAGTGTGACAAGATCGTCATTGAAGATGGTGTTGCCGTTGGTGTTAAGACTATCCCAATGAAACCAACCGGTTCTACCAAAACTCAAATTGCAAGAACTTTTAGAGCTAGAAAGCAAATCATTGTTTCCTGTGGTACCATTTCTTCACCATTAGTTTTACAAAGATCTGGTATCGGTTCTGCTCAAAAGTTGAGACAAGTTGGTATTAAACCAATTGTTGATTTACCGGGTGTTGGTATGAACTTCCAAGATCACTACTGTTTCTTTACTCCATACCATGTTAAGCCAGATACTCCATCATTTGATGACTTTGTTAGAGGTGATAAAGCTGCACAAAAATCCGCTTTTGATCAATGGTATGCTAACAAGGATGGTCCATTAACCACCAACGGTATTGAGGCTGGTGTTAAGATTAGACCAACTGAAGAAGAATTAGCCACTGCTGACGATGAATTCAGAGCTGCTTACGATGACTACTTTGGTAGCAAACCAGATAAGCCATTGATGCACTACTCTCTTATTTCCGGTTTCTTTGGTGACCACACCAAGATTCCAAACGGTAAGTACATGTGTATGTTCCACTTCTTGGAATACCCATTCTCCAGAGGTTTTGTTCACGTTGTTTCACCAAACCCATACGATGCTCCAGACTTTGACCCAGGTTTCATGAACGATCCAAGAGATATGTGGCCAATGGTTTGGTCTTACAAGAAATCCAGAGAAACCGCCAGAAGAATGGAATGTTTTGCTGGTGAAGTTACCTCTCATCACCCACACTATCCATATGATTCACCAGCTAGAGCTGCTGACATGGACCTGGAGACTTGTAAAGCCTACGCCGGTCCAGATCATTTCACTGCAAACTTATACCACGGTTCATGGACTGTTCCAATTGAAAAACCAGAGGCCAAGAATACTGCTCACGTTACCTCTAATCAAGTTGAAAAACACCGTGGTATTGAATACACCAAGGAAGATGATGCTGCTATTGAAGACTACATTAGAGAGCACACTGAAACTACATGGCATTGCCTTGGTACCTGTTCAATGGCTCCAAGAGATGGTTCTAAGGTTGTTCCAACTGGTGGTGTTGTTGACTCTAGATTGAACGTTTACGGTGTTGAAAAGTTGAAAGTTGCTGATTTATCCATTTGTCCAGATAACGTTGGTTGTAACACTTACTCTACTGCTTTGTTGATTGGTGAAAAGGCTTCCACTTTAGTTGCTGAAGACTTGGGTTACTCTGGTGATGAATTGAAGATGACTATTCCAAACTTCAAGTTGGGTACTTACGAAGAAACCGGTTTAGGTAGATTTTAAGCAATGTGGCTATCTTCCCTTATTATGATATCTGAAAGTTTTTGTTATTATGGAGATTCATTTTTTTTTGTCCTTATTGATTTCCTTATTTTATAGTTGGATTTCTTTCTATATTTGTTTTGAAAAAAAAAAAATGCTTTTTTTGTATGATTCTTTCTCTCTTTTTGTTATAATGTTTTTTTATAGTTCATTTCTTTTATTAAATATATGAAGTTCTTTGTCTTTCTTTTACTTTAAATTTTAGATTACATTGTCCACCTGTTTTTATTCATTTCCTTTTGTAAGAAAAAAAAATTTGTACTTTTTGGTTTTTTGCTTCCAATTCTTAAAGCCCTCTCCTGTTTAGATAACAAAAAGCAATGCGATATGGTGTTTTGGGTGCGGCTACTAGATTACCCGATCGGGAGGATTTAACGCTCTACAAGATTCAAATCAGTGGGAGATGTGAAACAATCTGGGAGCTAATTATTCTCGTTTAATGTAGTATGACTAACTTTAGCCAGCTAATATTGCCCGCCAATTTTTTTGATGTTTTAATTGATGTATATAAGCCTTTTGTTGTTTACCCAAAACAAAATGGAGACAACTACCCAAACAAACAAACAAACAAACAAACAAACAGACGTTAATCGTTAAACAATTGCACAGCCTTATGATTAGTTTTTTTTTTTTTTTTGTTTTACCACAAACTCGCACCGCTCGCTTCGCTAATGACCTGAAAACTCAACCCTCGATAGCATTGCAGTTTTCACCGTTCGGCGATCGATCGATCGATCAACAATCAACAATCAATTACTTTGGTTTGTTAGCGAGTTACTGTAGTCAACCAGTTCAACAAAGTCATTTTTTTGAACGATTTGATCTCCGTATATCATCATTCATTAAACACCTTCTATTTGACCACTATACGTTTACATACCCTAATTCACATAAAAAAAATGTCTTTAGAATCAATGTTAAACCTATTATCTTTAGAACAACCATCTCCAGAAGGTTCAATCCCGGTGAAAACTTTGGTTTTCAAACCAAAGACTGCCAAATCAGCCACTCCAGTTCCAGTCATTGTTATTGCCCAAACTTCTACTTCTACCCCTGGTGGTATTGTTGCCAAAGCTTCAGGTACCAAAGAACCAAGATTAGCTAACGATGAATTAACCAACCAATTTTTCGGTTCTCCAGCTAAAGAATTCTCCATTGCCAGTTTATCAAACGACCACAAGGACGGTAAAGTTAAGATCATTGTCGATGCCAGTATCAAAGATGATGACTCAAACTACGTTATTTCCAACACTGTTGCTAAGTTAGTTTTAACTGGTAAGCAATTATTAGGTTTCTTGTCAAACTACGAACCAACCGTTGTTGACTTCGCTGCTGAAGCTGCTGCTGCTCCAGCTCCAACTCCAGCTACTAAGAAAGAATCTGCTAAGAAAGAAGCTGTCTCGTCTGGTAAGATTGATGATGCCAAGTTAATTGGTGTTACCGCTGACAAGGAAAAAGATTTTTCTAACTGGTATTCACAAATTTTAATAAAGGGTGAAATGTTAGACTACTATGATGTCTCTGGTTGTTACATTATGAGACCAGCCTCTTACACCATTTGGGAAAAAATTCAAGCTTGGTTCGATAAGAGAATCAAGGATGATGGTGTTACTAATGCTTACTTCCCAATGTTTGTCTCATCTAAAGTTTTAGAAAAGGAAAAGGACCACATTGAAGGTTTCGCTCCAGAAGTTGCTTGGGTTACTAGAGCTGGTAAATCCGAATTAGACGAACCAATTGCCATTAGACCAACCTCTGAAACTGTCATGTACCCATACTATGCCAAATGGATTAGATCTCACAGAGATTTACCATTGAAATTAAACCAATGGAACTCTGTTGTTAGATGGGAATTCAAGCACCCTCAACCATTTTTAAGAACCAGAGAATTCTTATGGCAAGAAGGTCACACTGCCCACTTAACAGACGAAGAAGCCGATAAACAAGTTTCCACCATCTTAGACTTATACGAAGGTATCTACGAAGAATTATTGGCTGTCCCTGTTGTCAAGGGTAAGAAATCCGAAAACGAAAGATTTGCTGGTGGTAAGTACACCACTACTTGTGAATCCTATATCCCAGCTACCGGTAGAGGTATTCAAGGTGCCACTTCTCACCACTTGGGTCAAAACTTCTCCAAGATGTTCAACATTTCTGTTGAAAACCCATTAGGTCCAGAACATCCAAAGATTCTAGCTCACCAAACTTCCTGGGGTTTATCTACCAGAGTTATTGGTGTTATGGTTATGGTCCACTCTGACAACAAGGGTTTAGTTATCCCACCAAGAGTTTCTCAATGGCAAACCATTATTATCCCAGTTGGTATTACTAACAGGACCTCTAAGCAAGATGAAGACAAGCTTTACGATACATGTGCTGAATTAGAATCTACTTTGAAGAAGGCCGAAGTTAGAACCTTTACTGATTACAGAACTAACTACTCTCCAGGTTGGAAGTTCTCAGATGCTGAATTGAAGGGTATTCCATTAAGATTAGAAGTTGGTCCAAAGGATATTGCCAACCAATCCGTCGTTGCCGTCAGAAGAGACACCGGTGAAAAGACCACTATTTCATTCTCTGAAATTGACACAAAGATCCCAGAATTATTAGAAACTATCCAAAAATCCTTATTCTTAGCTGCTAAGAAGAAGTTCGACACCCACAGAGTTATCGTTGACGAATGGAAGGACTTTGTTCCAACTTTGAACAACAAGAACTTGATCTTGTCTCCATGGTGTAATGTTGATGAATGTGAAGATGATATTAAGGATGCTTCCAGTAAACAAGACGGTGAAGACTTGGACGTTGATGACAAGGCCCCATCTATGGGTGCTAAAAGTTTATGTATCCCATACAACCAACCAGAATTAAAAGCTGGTCAAAAGTGTATCAAGTGTGATAGACCAGCTGTTCACTACACTATGTTCGGTAGATCTTACTAGATATCATAAATATATATATATATTCTCTTTCTCTCTTTCCCCATTCAAGTTGTTATTTAATTGATCTGTTTTCAACTATGTTTTATTCGAGACCATAATAACCTTTCACTGCTTTCCTCGTAAGATCCTTAACTAAAACAGACAAAGCAGTTTGATAATGTGCTATACACCTCACACCGCTCTGATTCTTAACCTCACTGCCATTAGTCACGTGCATGAATCAAAGGAAACAGATCTCCAGTTTTACAAAAAGAGATTTGGAGACATCTATATATATATATCCAAGAGTCTGACCACTTAGACATAGACAACCATCTTTCAAGCTAAACTCAATAACAACCCAATCCAGTAACTTGTTACAAGGAAAGATAATTACCCAATGCTACTTTCAAGAATATCCAGGTTGAAAAGTGTAAAAAACCAAAGGTTTTTACTTTCGTTGAACCGTTTCAACTCATCCTCATCATCAATCACAGGTTTACCAATTCCTAGATGTATTTCTGAAATCTATTCAAACCCACCAAAACCAAATACCGAATTGAGCGTTAATGGATGGATTTCTTCTTCCCGTATTTCCAAAAACGTGGTATTTATTGATGTCGTTGATGGTACGACTCACAAAGACATCAAATGTGTTGTTCGTCCACCATCTTTGATCTCTGACAACTTAAACACTGGTGCCAGTATTACACTGAACGGTATATGGCAAGAAGCTAAACAAGGTAGTAGTCAAAAGTTTGAATTACAAGTAAATGGGAAAACAAATGAATCAGCTAAAGTTGAGATCATGGGTGGAGTTCAAGAATTGTATCCATTACAAAAGAAGAGCCATACCGTTCAATTTTTGAGAACCATA
The DNA here is from genome assembly GCA_030557545.1 of Ogataea salicorniae. NCBI lineage: Eukaryota > Fungi > Ascomycota > Pichiomycetes > Pichiales > Pichiaceae > Ogataea > Ogataea salicorniae. The sequence goes on from JAKTPI010000044.1 coordinate 90,063, forward strand.
CCAGAGTATAGATGGAGACATTTGAGTATGGGTGCATTGCTACGTTTTAGATCCGTTGTGGAGAGTGCATTAGTGGAGTTTTTCAATGGTGCTGGTTTCACAAAGACTCATCCTCCATTAGTGACAAGTTCAGATTGTGAAGGTGCTGGTGAATTGTTCAAGATTGAGAGCGCTAGTTTGGAAAGCAAAGGAGAAAAGTTCTTCGGTAAAGATGCTTTCATGACAGTCAGTACACAATTACATTTGGAGGTGATGTGCGCTGCTTTGAGCCGTGTTTGGACTTTGACTCCTTGTTTCAGAGCGGAGGAGTCTGATACAAACAGACATTTATCTGAGTTTTGGATGCTTGAAGCTGAAGTTGCATTTATTAATGACGTTAGACAGTTGACGAAGTTCAGTGAGATGATGATTAAGAGTGTTGTTAAGAAAATGACTCACGATTTAGAAAATGCCGGTTCTAATCTAACGGAAACAATCGACAAGGCATACCTACAAACAATGACAGATAGATGGGACATGCTTCTTTCAAAGGAAAACTGGGATACCATCACATACACAGATGCCATCACCATCTTACAAAAAGCAGTTGATGACGAATCAGCCACTTTCAAATACAAACCAGTTTGGGGTGAACCTTTAAAATCTGAACATGAAAAATGGTTAGCTGGTGAACACTTCCAAAGCCCTGTCTTTGTCACTGATTATCCAATTGGTGAAAAGCCATTTTACATGAGGGTCAACAATCCTACTGATCCTATTGAAAAGCAAACAGTGGCTTGCTTTGATTTACTAGTTCCTGATATTGGTGAATTAATCGGTGGATCAATGAGAGAACATAACTTGAGTTTGTTAGAAGCTGAAATTAATAGAAGAGGAATGGATATTACCCCATTACATTGGTACTTAGGATTAAGAGAAAATGGGTCAGTGCCTCACGGTGGATTTGGTATGGGATTTGAAAGACTGCTTCAATATTTAAGTTGTACCGACAATATCAGAGATGTGATTCCTTTCCCTAGAAGTGTTGATAACTGTCCATGTTAAGAGGGTTATCGTATTGTAGATATATTCTTTTTTTTCCCCCTACGATTATGTAATCTGACGAAACAATCAAAATAGAAAATTTGTTCCTGCACATAAAAATAAAAATAGACTTTTTTTTTCTTTGTTTTAAAAATTCTTTGCACAGCCTGAAAAAAGAAACTTTTTTTTCTGTTTTATTTCTTTATTTTATTTTTTATTTTTTTGTATTTTTTTGTATTTTTTTGTATCTTTTTTTTTTGTACTTTTCAGTTGATCCGTTTTTGTGAAAAATATTACAACAGTTAGCAGAAAAATTTCACGTCTTATTAAAAATCAAGATACAATTCATCGTCTGAATTAATAAGATTTCAAGCTAAACACCAAAACGTCACTTTTTTGAACAGAGAGTAACCAACAATTTTGAATAAAAAACCACTCCTTCTTATCGATCGCTTACGGCTAGATTTAAATCAGAACAGTAACGTTGAATCGATTCTTGCAATATGATGAACTACAGTGTAAGTTGATGCTTATTACAACTATTTTTTTTTTCACCGCATAATCAGTTACTAAAACTATAATTTTCATAATATAGCACCCACATCAAAAACTTCCAGATATAAATCTTCCCCCAAATGTACCACCACCAGTGACATCAATCGAATCGTTGTTACCATCAAATCCAAACCCAACATACCTTTTACCACAACCTGTGACACAATATTTTAAAAATGAAACCAGTTTTGAAGATGAAATTAAATCAAGTACAATAATACTCCCATTTAGCCCCTCCAGTCCTCTAAAGTTTCATACAGTGTTCGACCAAGAAACACTTGATAAGATTTATATCAAGCCAGATACAGACCTAACAGAATCGCAGCAAAGGTTCAATAGCAAGATGTTAAGTGCTATAGACCGTAGGCCATCAGTTTCTGAAACTCTCACCTCTTCTGAAGATAGAGAAGTTATATCGTCGGTTGCAACACCATCCCCAATACTCCAAACAACATCAATGACACCCTCACAAACCATATCATTCACACACTTAACAGCATCATCAATAGCACAAGTCATGGAAGAAAAACACAAACACCCAGACGGCACTGAAATTAAGAAGAAAAGAGGTAGACCCAGAAAACATCCATTACAAGAAACTTCTCAAGATTCAACTCGTGCTTCTTCCCCAGTTCAAGTGGATCCCAACGGTGCAGTTAAGAGAAAAAGGGGTAGACCAAGATTACCACCTTTAGAAGTTAGAGAAAAATCAAGATACACCAAGAAATCAGAAAAGAGTGTAAAATCATCAACAGCTGTGGCAACTTCAAAAGCGACAAAATTACCAAAAATGAAACCAAATGCAGAAATGTATAACAAATTCCATTCTAATGGAGCATTCACCGAATCAAATCATTCAGAGACCACTGGTCAAGATACTGAAGATGCTAATAAATAATGATAGATAAATATTTAATGATAACCAGAATATATAACGTTGTGTATTTTTTTTTACTAAGAATATATATATCGTTTAAATATAACCATAGTTTTTTTTCAATGATTTATAAAATAAACAGAAAAAAAAAAAGTGGAAAGGTAGATCAACCAACAATTCTTCATAGTTTTGGTTTCCTACTCATCCAACCAAAACTCAACTTTTCATTGGCAGTATTTTGGATAAACATATTCACGACAACAACTCTCTTGTTTTCAATAACATCCACAAGTGCTTTCCTCATAACACTCTCCAACTCTTCACCAGTTGAAGCAACATAGCCAACACCACCCATCGCAACCGCCAACAGATGGTACCTGACACGATACCCCAACGCAGTAGATGGTAACTCTTTCAGACCACCACTACCAGCGTACTCACCAGGATCAACAACACCTTTGTAAATCCCCGAGTTGTTCAAGATAACAATCAACACAGGAAGATTACAACGAACCAAAGTTTCCACTTCCATCGCAGAGAATCCAAATGCTGAATCACCTTCAATGGCTACCACCAATTTCTCAGGGTTTGTAAGTTTTGCAGTGATAGCATAAGGTAGCCCAATCCCCATGGTACCGTTGGTTCCGGCATCTAAGCGCTGCCTTGGGTTCGTTAGTTGGAAAGTTAATCTGGATGTATCCATTGTACGGGCACCTTCAGAGATGAATAATGTGTTGTGATGTTGCTGTTCTGATAGACTGTTACGGATGACACCTAATGCTTGAGCATGTGTGACGATTTTAGAACTCTGATCTGTGATAATTTCGGATTGTTTCTGTTTCTTTTCGTTCTTAACAATGGAGTTGACAATTTCATCTGGAATTTTTGCAGCTTGGAAAGAGGATGTAAGGTATCTATCAAGGCATTCAATAGTGGAATCAATGTCACCATGTAATCCATATTCAAGACAACGAGGATCGCCGGCAAGTTCTTCCTCATCATAATCAATTTGTACAAATTTAACATCTTTGTGGAACCTATGACTTTCACCTAAATGTAAGATCCAGTTTAACCTAGCACCTGCCAAAACTACAACATCAGCATTTTTCAATGCTTGTGATCTTCCTGATGATATGTTGAATTTTGATGTATCCGGTATGATACCTTTACCCATCGGTGTCGGTAAAAATGCCATTTTATGTTCGTTAACAAATTGACGCAAAGTATCAGATGCTGAAGCTGAGCCTTTGCCCACGATCAATAATGGGAATTTGGCGTTCTCAATAAGGCTTGCAGCAACTTTAACTTTTGAGGGTTTAGGTATAATTCTCATATCACCATTGCTAAACTTGTTGATACCTAAAAGCATGTTTTCGGTTGTCGATTTGACCTCACTTTGGATTATATCAGCTCTAAGATCAACATATGTTGTCCCCGGCTTACCAACTGAACTCAACATATATGCCTTTTCAATAAGTCCTGGGATGTTTGCAACAGTGTTTGGTTGAGCAGCAAACTTGGACCGGTTACTACCTTTCATTAGACTAACTTGATCCATTTCCTGGAAACCACCGGCTTTCTTGATCTCATTGATGCCACAAGAACCGGCTATAACGACCAATGGCCATTTATTGGTGTTTGCGTTATGGACTCCTGCTAAGGCATTAATAATTCCAGGACCTCCGACAACCAACAAGACACCAGGTTTGTTTGTCAAGTATCCGTATATAGATGCTGCATATGACGCTTGTTGTTCATTCCTAAACGAAATAAATCTTATTCCATTTGCAATGATATGTTCAGCAATCTTGAAAGCAATTACAGTAACTGATTGTTAGTATTTAGTATTGGTTAGAGAAATTGTGGGGGAAAACAATATACTCACTTCAACAACTGGTATACCAACTATACCAAACACAGTTTTCACTCCTAATTGCTTGAGTGTATCTGCTGTAACTTTTGCACCTGATAAATCCATGTTTGTGTTATCTATACCGTGTGTTATTATCATTGAGCAGGAAGAACCGTGTCCATGTGAATCGATAGAATTTCAAAATTCATGTGATGTATATAAACAGTAAGGCTGTTGATCGTTTGCGCATTTTTTTGAGGCCGCTTCCGGTTTCCCCACATTATTACAAATCTTCAAAGTGTGTGTATTATTTCAAATCATTCATAATTGTCAGTTTAATTAGTTTATATATAAGTAGATATATATCATCACAGTTTCATGATGAGACTACTGTTGTCTTCACTGAAACTATCCTCCACACTTTCAATCTCACTATCGTAATCTTTGATTTTCTCCTCATTATAACCGCTTGAGGAACTTCCAACATTCATGTCATCAACAATCATATCTTGTAACAAGTAAACATTCTTCTTGAAAAGTTGATTTTTCTTATGATAGTTTTTAAGCCTATTGTAAAGCCGATCCAACTTTCTCTTATCCTGCATTGTCCCAATAACGTCAATCAGGCTTAGCATATTGGAAGAATGTGATACTTCCCCATTCAACGCACCTTTTGTAATCGCAGTCACTGGGTTATCAATCACGTTAAAATTGAGAGGTTGAGAAAAGTCAAAGTTCTTGTAAAATTCGTACTCTTTTGAAGAATCCATGAATCCGTCTTTTGGATCGAATCTTGATTTGAACATTGGGTCAAACTCATGTGAATTTCTGAATTTTGCCGTCACAGGTATGGAATCTATTTTCTTACAATTATTCGTTATGGAATCCGAAACGCTACGAATAGATGGAATATTCTCCTTATTGTTGGAACTTGTTTCCAGTTCGTTTTGTGTTGGCTTGATAGGAGTGGTAGCCAATGGCAGTGACATATTTGATTTCAGAGGGCTAGATGTTATTGAAGTACATGCTTTCAATGATGGAATAATATCAGGTTTCCTTGGTTTTCTGACCCCTAATGACTTGATCGGAGTATTAATTTTTGCCGACAATGATGGAGGTAATTGTGATTTTTTTGAAGTTCTTGGAGTACTGTTTACGTGTGGTTGTTGGCCGGTCTCAAGAGGGCTAGGAACAAACTCAACTTCCGAATCATCCAAGCAGATTAAGAGGTCAGACGTCTTGTCAACGCCAAAATTTTGCTGAGAAGTATCCTTTGGGATGCTAGTTTTTTCTCTAGTACCATTAGTTGGTTTTGCGATATTGATGGCCTCACTATTTTCAATCTGTGATGAGGAGTTTATTGTCACTCGATAGGTATTTCCAATTTCTTTACCTTTCTCTTTCACTTTCTTTTCACTTTCTTTCTTCTTGATAAAAACAGATATATCACCCTCATCACTGAAACTGTCTTCAGAATCTTCAATTACGGCCGGATCTTTGGTTGGATCATCATCCTCTTGAACCTTCTGCGACAAGAGATTTTCAACTGGGGCATTTTTAGGTATTGTAACAGCTGGTACCTTATCTGGAAAGTCTGTCGGAGAGCATAACTTTATTGGGTGAATTTCATCATCCGAAAACTCGTCTAAATCAATCGTGATTACTTCATTGGTAATGGACAAATTTGGGGGGACAGTGGGAAGAGGTTTTTCTGATGGTGCTGGGGGTATACCTTTCTCAAATGGAGGTTTCTTGGTAACAGCCTCTGTTTCACAGTCACTGTCATTTAATACAACACAGTTATTAATCTCACCACAAGTTGCAGAGTCAATACGAGCGTTGTCTGAATCTACAGTAAACCTATTGATGGAAGAATGCAAAATAGAAATATCCATTAACTGGCTGTTTGTTATATCATCTTCAGGCTCAGATTCATCAGATATAGCATCAAAAAGCTTTCTTTTCTTTGCCGGGGTAACCGTATCATTAGATTTCCGTTTCAAATTATCTTCACTCTCACCATTACCATCAGTGGAGACTTTATTCACCATATCAGAAGCCGATCTAAATCCTGTTTCAACATTGTCGGGCATAAAGAATCGTTTCGTCAGTTTTTGTTGTTTAAAATCATTTTTCTTTGTAACTTTCTTCTTACCTTTCTTGGTGGTCAATTGAGCAGCCAACTTCAAAAATTCATCGCTATCATCAGTCTGGTGAATAATCTCTTCGTTTTCCAAAGGAATTTCAATAAATCGTTTCTCAGGGAATGGTGTAATGTTCGGAGGCAATATTCTATCAGATTGATGGAAACTTAACACAGTGCTTGTTTGAATTTGAAGTTGAATCGACTCATAATTCTTCATTGCTTTATCAAATTTCTCACGTTCATTACTGGATAGCAATAACACAATCTTACCATCTCTTTTTCTACCTGTACGACCCATTCTTTGGATGTTTTTGATAGGAGAAGATGTAGAATCAAAGCAAACAATCAAGTCAACTTCACCAATATCTAAGCCTTCTTCACCAATGGAGGTTGCAACAAGGATATTATAGTCACCTTCTTTAAACTTTTGGATCAATTCCTTTTGTAACTTTTGGTTCATACCTTTCAATTGAGCATCTTCAGAGCTTCCAACTCTATCTGTTGGTCTACTACCAGCTTTCTTTTTGGATGCTGGTTCTTCACTAGGTTCCTCTGATTTCTTCTTTCCTCTGCCTTTTGGAGTATTCTTCTTCAAATACTTATCCTGGTCAAACTTTTCTTTCTCCTTCGATTGACCAATAAAAATATGAGGTCTTAAAAGTTCATTGTGCCCATTCAAATTTTTAGAATTGATTACTTTATTAGCAGCTTCAATACACTTGACAATCTCCAAAGCACTTTCTCTAAATTCAGTGAAGACAATCACTTTTGAATCGTTCGATTTGGAATTATCTAAAAATTGCTGTAACTCACTCACCAGGAATTGTAACTTACTATGTGAAAAGACTCCCTTTATGATAACACCTTTTTTACTGTTTTCCTCATCTTCTGCTATCTTGTTCTCAATAAATTTCTCCATTTTCTTTAGTTGCGCATGATAATAAAAAGAAGCAGAAGTTCTATTTGTCGATTTTTTGCTTTCGAATTTAGTTGTAAACTCTATAGCTTTTTCCTTGTAAAAAGTGTAAAAAGTTTTAATACCATATATGTTCAATCTTCTGAGAAACATACCAACAGTACCAAGAAGTTGCAATTGAAAATAATAACTCCACTTCAGGCCTTCTGCCAATGTCGGATCTTTAACAACTTTTTGAGATCTTTCCATTGCAATAAAATGATTGATTTTCGTAGGATCCGTAATATTATAAATACCAGCAGCATTACATTTTTTCAACACTGGTAAAATGGCCTCACAAATCAATGAGATAATATATTTTATTTCATCCGTCGGTTCACAATCTATTTTCGTAATCTCCTTCGTTTTCATATATTTTGAAGTATCCTCACTTTCCTCCGTCCTCACCTCAATTTTTGAAATTAGTAAATTTTCAATAATTTGTTGAATGGACTCAATGTCGGAACCAGGTGTAGCTGACAATGCCAACACTCTAAAACTGGAACTAAACCTTTTTAAAAACTTAATTACATTATTATAAGCATAATTTCCCTTTGCTCTATGAGCTTCATCAACAACAATACAAACCACCTCTTTCGGATCCAACAAACCACCTTTTAAATCGTTCTCCACAACTTGAGGCGTTGCAAAAAACACCCTTTTATTAGTCCAAATCTCAGCTCTATTTCTTTTTGTCTTATCTAACAAAATAGCGGTCTCCTCACTAGGTATACCGGTCACACCATAACATGCTTTAATCTGTTGTGCCACTAATGGCCTAGTAGGTGCCATAAAGATGACTTTGGAGCTTGATGTCCATCTGTAAAAATTCAACATAACAGTGGAGGCAATGAACGTCTTACCCAACCCTGTAGGTAATGCACAAAACACATTTTCAAATAGCGCTTTTTTCACAATATCAAATTGATAATCTCTAACTTCAAAATTAGTTGGGTATATGTATGAGTTTAAGTTATCGTTGTTTAGTTGATGATGCGTAGGTCCAAATGAAATGTTCGTTTCTTTAATTTCTTCGTATATCGTTCCGTCTTCAAATTGAACTGCTCCTCCTTCTAAAGTTCGTTGGCCAGTTTTCGTAATATTTGATGTTCTATTAATTGCAGATTTTGGTATCTGCTGTGGCTGTTGTAGTTTCATATAGTTTGCATTTATGAATGAAATGTCCCCATCGTCACTGAACTCATCTTCGGAGACTACACCAGAGGCGTTTACTGGGGTCGTGTTGGATGTTTTGGAGGTTACTTTAAGCGTCACAACGTCTCCCTCGTCACTAAATTCGTCCTCTGATGAAATCATGGTCTAATGGCTTTGAAGATGCTACCCTTATAATCAAAATTTCCAGATCAAAGACTAATAGCACACCTTTCTAGAATGGCAAATAAGATCAAAAATCATCAAAATACCGAAATCAAAATAAACAGAAAAAAACAAGCTTATTTTTAGACGCGTAATTTTTATTAAGATTTTTTTTTTTGGCGTTATCTAATTTATTTGCACAGCCTGGAATATTTTACTAACAATTCAGATTACATTTGATTAATTGTACATTTTTTTAATACACTATAGATACTCTTTACTGAAACTGTCATTGACAACCTTTGTAAAACCAACGACACTCTTTTCAATGACTAATTGTGAATAATACTTGTTCATCACAGAATTCAACTTTGAGAAAACTGAGTTGTAGATACTGCTCAATGAGTTCAAACAATCATTGAACAAACTCTTCTCAATTTGCTTAGTGATATCAATACTCAAATCATTTTCATCATCTTTAATTTCAGAGGCGCACCTACCAATCACCATGCTGGACACTTCAGTTGTCAACTCCTTGATCGAACTTTTTAATTGTGAAGCATCAAATTTTGATAGCATTGATCTGATGTTGGATGTTGAATAAGCGTTTGTTCTTGATGGATCAGTTCCTGAGTCAACTAGACCTTCAATACCCTCGATATAAGTAATCAGTTCGCGAGCCGATTTGGATCTTGCTAGCAATTGACAGAATGAGTTCAATTCAGCTGATCTTTGCTCACCTATACTATTTCTGAGGTGAGCTGGTAAGGTGGCAAGATCCTTGATTTCTTCACTGACCCATTTGTAATTCATCAATAGCATCAAATGATTCTTGATCGATTCGTTCTTATTGGATTTGGTTGAAGACAAAGAAGTTTGATCGTTGTCGTAGTTGGTGGTTGGATAACTACCCACGTTTCTTGACAATTGTGGTTTTATGGTTGATTGTTCGTGTAGAGTGGTATTCTTGTTCAAACAAAAGTCAATCATATTCCATAAACTTTCGTAGTCACTTGAAAAAGATTTGAAAACCGCATATGATTCATAATCTGGAATTTCTAAAGATGTTATACCGGTTTCAATCGTTCTAATAAATTCAGGAAAAGCTTTGGTGAAATTGAAAACAGTGCAATGAATCTCTTGCTTATCGATTAAATCAATTTGTTTATCAATATTATTCTTCCAAACCCTTGTAAGCTTAGTGGAGATCTTGTTCAAAGTACTAACGATGTATTCTTGATTAGTTGATGAAAGTGTAGTTGTGAAATGCTCAAGGTAGACTAGGATGATCGGACATTGGAGCATATCTTCCTTTGAAATGGAAGTCATTGATTTCAAGATTGAACTTGTAGATTCACTGAACAAATTATGCATAACGTTGTAAATTTCGTCACTCACATCTCTATCAGTTTCCATATCAACCAATGACATTTCGGTATCAATAAATTTGTTGAGTCTTGAACTGATTGGTTCTTTGATTAATCCAAGGAAACTTGACTTTGAATTTGAGCTTAATGAAAAGAACTGAACAATGAATTTTTGTTGAATAATCACAATTTTGAAGAAATCATCCAAGAATGAGGTAATTAAACTACTTAATTGAATCTCTGGAGAAACTTCTTTACTTGGTTCAACTGATTCTTTGGTATTGTTTGGATTACTACTTCCTAATGTGGTATTGAAACCTAATTCTTCTAGTTCAGCAAAGAACTTACTACTTGCATTCATCTTGCTCTTTGGTGCACCAGATTTAGATCTGTTTGATCTCTCTGTCAAAATGTCTTTTGGAGCACAATTGAAACTGAATGGAATGATGTCAATTGATGCCCTTTCGGATCTGAATCTATCCATCATCACTTTAGTCAAGTTATTAAAAACCGAGGCAAATTCTCTTTCATAAATGTTCATGATGTCATAATAGTCATTAGTTGAAATTTCCTTCACATAAGCAATCAAACCGTTCAATGTTAACAAACCTAATAATTTTTGAGGTAGTGATACATCAGCAAACTCAGTTATGGAGGTTGAAGGTGATTGCAATTTAGAATTCAAACTTGTAACAACGGATCTAAACAATTCTGGGATATAATTTTTGAATCTACTGATCAATCTCTTGTTGGCATCCTCATATGTGGCTCTTTTCTCGTCAAGTGCTTTCATGTTACCCATTTGATCGTCTTCACCATCTTCACCGGTACCTCTAATTTTAATCAAGGCAGCATACAGCTCACTCAAAGCAGCTTCGATTTGTTGGTTTTGTTCACCAACTTCAACCTTAGAACGTAAAATTTCCAAACTTCTATCATTAACATCAACAGAATGTAAGATTTCGTTCAATTCCTTTTTCAACAACTTTTTGTTGGTTGCTTCAATTTGAACACCATGGCCTTGCCTCTCAACATAGTCGATATCTTCTTGCAATGACGATAATTGAACACTGAAGAATGAAAGGATAGGTTCAATTTTAGAACACTTATCAAGAGATTGGTGAATAGAAGAACTTAAAGTAAAATTTGTATCTGAAGTTTCAGTTAAAGCATTCACTTTTTCATATTGCAATCTTTCCAGTTCTTTTTCCAATTTCTTTTGTAACGTTTTGGAATCATCAACTCTTGGATCCCAACCAATCTTATCAAACAAATCAGTTAAATCAGTGTTTTTATTAGCTTCTGAATCAACTCTACTGAAAGCTCTAGATCTTGCATGAGGTCTACGGAAGTCCTTCGGATAATTGTCAATATCGTCATCGTCAGAGTCAATACTGTCAATTGTAGAAGTGAGGCCTGTTTCATTTGTTAGCTTGATTTCTGGGAACGTTATAGAAGAGTCTATTTCTCTAGAAGAGTGATAATCGTCGTATATGTCGTTTTTAGTGTTTCTTTCTTTTGATACTGGAGTGGAGCCAATATTCAATGGAGCAGTATGAACTTCAGATTCAGGATCAGCATAGTTAGAGAACAAGTTATCATAGTCATCATCTGCGTGATTATCATCATGGCCAGTTGTGATTTTTTCAATTTGATCTAAAGATCTTCTGTGAGCGACAAACTCAATGGATTTTATAGATGAAGTGACTGATTTTTGACGGGATAATTCATTGTTGGTATGCATTGATTGTAAAGTTTGAGCATGAGCCAATCTTTGTTCTTCATGTTCTCTTCTTCCTCTTTCATTTTCAGCTTGTTCAATTTGAATGCGTTGCTGTTCGAGTCTTAGTGTTTCTAATCTTTCAGCTTCTAGCCTTTGGGCCTTAAGTCTTCGAGCTTCGAGTCTTTGTTCTTCTAATCTTTTTGCTTCTAATCTTTGTGCTTCTAATCTTTGTGCTTCTAATCTTTGTTCAGCTAGCTTCTCAGCTTCTGACCTTTTCTGTTGTTGAATTCTTTCATGTTCAAGTTTTTCTTTTTGTAAACGTTGTTGTTCTGCCAATTCTGCAGCTTTCACGCTTGATGATGATTTGAGACTTTCAAATTTTTCCATTGATGTAGCTGAAGCTTGTCTTTGATGTGCCTTTTGTCTCAAAGTTTCATTTGATTCAGAGGTATCAGGTAAAACATAACCACTTCTTCTTTTAACTTCCTTCTTGCCAACGTCAATATCCTTTGGAATCATAGCTGTATACTGTTGTTGATGGGCAGTGCCAGAGCTTAGCTGTGAACTTGAGGATTGTCTAGGATCAGCTTTTGAAGAACGAGCAGAAGATGACACTGATGAAGGTAAAGAAACTGGAACCGGGACAATGCCTGCAGTTGACCTTTTACGTGGAGAATCTGGGACATTCCTCAATTGAGGACTACTATTGTTGCCAATTTGCGGTGAGCTTGCTGCATTCACTACAGGGCTACCATTACCATTGTATTTAACCATCAACGCACTTAAATGGAAGTACTCCAACGAACAATTCACCAATGCAGGAATTTTTTTACCGTTTGTGTATTTGATAAACTCTTGCAGTAAGGAAGTCAACCAAACTCTACGTTCAGTTGGTGAATTTGTCTCCCAATAGTAGTTCTTACCGATTTCTAACAGGAATCCGGTAGGCACCTCATTATCGATTTCCACCATTTTTAATTCATCAAAATCCCAAGTACGTCCAATTTGAATTGAACCGTCTGAATTTTCTCTCGCTTTGTGTAGCCTCATTCTACCAGATGTCTTAACTGATAAGATCAAAACACGAGGTTTCTTGTTTTTTGGACCGCTGTTCACTGGTGGTCTTTGATTAGGAGATCTGGAATCTTCAATGATTCTAACATGAGCTTTGTATTTTTCTAATCTGTGTCCATTTTCACCAACTTCTCTAAATAAATATTTGTTAATTAGATGAATATCGGTATTGTATTGCGCAGCTAGGTCTATAGATGAAGTGGATGCTGATTTTTGATGCGATTGTGACAATTGTCGACGTTGTTGTAAATGCGGTGGAAGGCCTTGGCCTTGCGGTTGTTTCTGTTGTTGTTGTACATCAACCATTGGTCTATTACCAGTCCCTGGTTGACTTTTATTGATGTTGTTGAATGTGTTCATGCCTTGATTCATCGTGATTTAAAATACTTTATCGTTCAATCTACGAGTTTAGGCAGGTTGTTATCAAGTCAATTGAGTATGAATTCAAAAGTGTTGATGAGATGGTTACAAAAGGGAAGTAAGCAGTTGCGTTTCGGTGTGAAATGTTCAGGTTATAAATACAACAAAGATGGAAGTTAAACAGGAACCAAATAAAATGGACCGCAGATCTTATTCTATCGTATCAAAATTTCGTTGATCTTTTTATTACATAACATCCAACAATACAAATTATGTCATTGATGAGGTAAGTGTGTGGCTATTTTGGGGAATTGATAGGGACAGCATAGACTTTGTTACAGGCAACATAAATTGCGTAATATATTATGTAATAACATAATGACATAATCAACTATATAATATTATGACATAATCAGTTTTGTCCACCACCCCTTTGCCATACATTACTACAGCAAACGGCGTTACT
>JAKTPI010000045.1:0-46806 GCA_030557545.1 Ogataea salicorniae
ACTATTCTTAAAAGAGAAGTGACTAAAAATTCAAGTTAAGAGACTGTAAATTTTGACTGTTCGACTAAGAATTGGAAAAGCGACTAAGGTTATCACGATGCGACTGTAATTACCGTTCCAACGCTAACCTTTTGCGAAATGACTATTAAAACCGGAAATCTTTTAAGGCGATCCACTGACTATATACATCGATCAATAATAGAGTATCATCAAACATGATGAAATAATTTTTCGAGCCGCGCGCTTGTTTGAACTTGAGAGATGATAGGGGGTAGTCGATCGACCATACTAATCTAATAGGGAGATCCTCTGTCTATATTTTATTCGAAATAAACTAACTGCAAACATAGATATGTCACGTATATGGAAGAAGCTTAGTAATTCTATATCCAAAGTAAGATTATTGCACTTCAAAAACTTTAGAAAATTTAAGATACAGATCACACGAGAGCAATATACATTTTTATATAATTACTATAATCCTAATTGAACGTAAGCTTCTCTCAGATTCAGGTTGAATCAAAGTATTCATTCCATCCAGTTTCTCAGTAGTACCTTTGAATATCGCAGGTGAAATTCTGATACATATTTATCGGATACAAAACAATCAATAGAAACAAGCTTTTGATTTAGCTGTAGCGGGATACTCACCTCTTTTAAAGAAAAACAAACCACCCTCCGTCTTGCCAATTATCAATTGAAGAGTTTCTGCCTCGTAGGATGTATGGCTAGACGCCCTATCAGCTCCAAAAACTGCTATTTTGGGATCTGTTTCAAAAAAGGCGGTAGATATGCTTAAAAATTGTGAGCTGTTCTACATTTTACAATTCACACTGTATAATAAGTAAGATAGATTTTAGGCTTGATGATATCGCAGTGAGACTGTAAACTTCTGATTACGAGAAAAAAAAAGTTTAGATAGCCTATATCTTTTAATTAACTTTATTACATAGGCACAATTATATATTTTGAAACCAAAGAAGTTACCAAATGTAATAATAATATTGAATATTAAAACCCAACTCTTTATATGAAAATTTGCTGCCTTGTGGAAAAATATTTTTTTCCTTAAATGACTACTACTTCAAGCATAATGTAGCTTATATTCACTCTCTGATATAAGTTTTTTTACCAGGCCGTATATAAAAACAAAATTTTCAAAATTTGGCCCAAAGAAGGGAGGAAGGAGATCTGATCTATACTCTTCTAAGGGCGATTCACATACGTTTGGTGTTTTTTTTTGCAGGGTATTTTAAGTGAATTCTTACCGGGGGACTATGAAATAAAAAACTTCATAATAGAACTCTATATATACCCCTTTAAATGTCTTCATTAACTATTATCATGTCCCAAATAGTTTCAAAGTGTTAAGAATCTGCCAAAAATCCGAAATAACCTGTGTCCTTTGATTGAATTAGTGCCGCCATCCATGGACAGACAAGACATCCTTTCAAATAGTAAACATTTATATTATGCGACCAGTGCTATAAAAAAGTACATTTTCATAAAAAAAATCGTTATATTTATTCACCTTATTTTAGGGCTATTCTTGGCAGTTCAGTTAAATTGCCAAATATCACTTTAATGTTTCTTAAGAAATCTTGAAAGAAAAAAGCAGATCTTGCTTTTTAAATGCTCAATTTTCAAATTGAGAGTACGAGTACCGATATTTTAGGGCAATGCTATTTAAAACAGACACTCTAAAGATTGACCTCGATACAATATTTCACCCTTCCCAGCAACAATTTTGATTGAAAAAATAAATTGTAGCTTTTGATTAATCCCTTAGAAATCTACACCCTATACAACCATCAAATTCAATTACTTGTGTTTTTGGTAAATGGGTTTCAAGCAACTTAGTGCTATGAGGAATCCTATCCCTGTATTATAAACTCTCTTCCTCGGGAGAGTAACTAGAATGTCTTTTCTACCCGGAATTGTACCTGGTATCACATTTGACAATACTAAACCTTGTTTGTAGAGCTTTGAAGTGTGCAGTTTTACATTGTTGTGTCGCATATGTGTACTGTGCAACTCCTTTTAGCCACTAAACAAGGGTATTCGCTCCTTTCCGATTTTTTTAAGTACATCGTACAGATGCATTGGAAATCTATAAATAAATATGTTGACTATTACGATATCTGGGTTTCCAAATCGCTACTAAAGGCTGAAGACTCGAGTTTAAACACAGGTTGACAGTTCTTTTTTTCAAAGCAGTTTCAAAGCACTGACCAAAGCTCCAGATTTCAAGAGACTTATTTTTTTAGCATACATGCTTGCAGATGAATACAATTTACACCAAGAAAACAAAAAAAAAAAAGTCATTTTAAAATAAATGACGACGGCTAAACTGATCTCGAATCTGTCATCTACTCAATTATTAAGAGGTGGGTGGACCTTCAGATTAGAACTAAAGTATACACATGCATGCATGAAATACCATTTATCCATATACAAGTATTCGAAATTCAGTTGCTAGGTCTAATTCATTCATCACACACACCAACTGCCAAATCAGAAATCACTTTTTGTTCATTGATTTGGAAGCAAGCAAAACTTTTGTACGTCAGAAGACAATCTCCGTAACTTTTATACTGTGGTGGTACCTCTCAAAATTTTTCACCTTTGGATTAATCAATCTCACAGTTTCCGTTCACCGACGAGCATAATATGAAGAAACTTTTTCACCATTTAATGTACTGACTATGCCTTCTATAAGATACATATAAGATAAGAGAGCCAATTCTCTCCTTTTGAATGTAATAAAGAATAGCGACCCAAATTATACAGTTAACTAAAAATAAGCTTATGGTACCCGTGATCATACAAAATAGTTAATGGAGCCTTTTCCGAACATATGTTATACTGCGCACAGAAGTTGTTGCATAGGAGGAAAAGGTGACCACAACCAAGACTTTGAGCTTATTACCTAATAATATCAAAATGGCCAGCTCAGATCTATGATTTCTCTGTATCGCACGAAAGTTTGAGATCATCCATCATTAGCTAGATTTGGCTAGCTATTTTCTGTAAAATCAAGTAATAGCCATCATCAAGTCAAAAGTTATTTGTATTATACATAGCGCTTCTTGTTATCGTCATCAAATATTTTTACTTTAGGCTTGGGAACGTGGAACCGGGAGAAGTCAAACCTAGATTCTACCGAGCTGAGTAAAATGCTCATAGTTTAATTAGCTTCGTAAAAACTTTCAATGGAAGATAACTATAGACATCGGTACATACTATCCTAGACACACTGTAGGACCGACCAACTGTCAGAAGAGCCTTCAATTTTGTTTATAAACATTCTTAGCTGGTTTCTGCAATTCGGATCTGAAAAGACTCCTCTCAATCCACCCTTTATTTAGAATTGAAATAAAAGTAGTGTGCTGTCCGACTTATCCGTGAGTTTATCTACTCTTCTATAAGATGCTCTCTATTTCATTAATACAGAAAACCTGATATATGTACCAGTTTTCAAGAAAAGTTACTGTGAAGCCCGCTCCGTTATCCAACAGCGCAACGACATCCCACAAGATTTCACTGGCTTCTTTTCTCTTTTTTATTTTTTATTTTTTTAATGTTGGGCAGTTAACATGAGCAACTTCTTTGAGATGTAAAGTGGGATGCATGCCAACGATTTTGCTATTATTAGCTAAAAGTTCATTAATAAATGGCAGATACAATTTTGAAGGCGGTTGGTTACCCTAAAAAACATGAATAATACAGCGCTGCTACCATTCGTTGGTGGTGGTGGATAATGTAAAATTTAAATGAAATTTGATAATATGGTTGATTGGATAAGTACCCACGAGTAAATAAAAAAAAAACTATGAGCATAAAATAGCCTAGAAACCCATAATGACAAAAATTGAAGAAAATGTAAAATCAAAACACAACCCGGTGGTAAAAGGGCAGAAAAACAAAATAGTACGAAGGAAAAAGGCACGCTTAACAAGAAACTGAAAAGCAAGCTAAAACGGTTTAAACAGTAACAAAAATGTTTAAAATTGAGTTGAAAATTCTTCTATTTAACAACTCAGTCTAATGAAAAGCAGAAAAAACAACGAGTAAAAACCAAATAGAAATATGGATATTAGAATAAAAATGATAGACTCAATCAATCGATGGATACTTTCTTCTTTTGAATGCTCTTCCATCATCGTAATCTTCACTACTAGCAGTAGATGTAATAGGAACCAATGAAGGAACGGTAGATAGGAAATTACCAGTAGAGTACATGGACGACCCAATAGAGTTGGTGAAGTTGTGCTTACTAGCAAATTGGAATTGGGAATGTAATTGAACTGGAGTGACTACCTGTTGTGAGTTATTTACTATATGTGAAGGAATGGCTGATCCACCAACAGGAGCAGCAGTAGATGATGATGATGGGGCAACCGAGTACAAAGAACCTGACGAAGCGGAAGCAATTGACGGATGGAAAGAGCTAGAAGCAGTTGGTGTGGTACCCGGTGTTGGAATGGCCGATATACCGGATGACGATGCGAGAGCTTTTGAAGTATCGAGGTGAAGCGATCTTAATGCAGTAAGTGATTGAGATCTAGAATGAGAGTGACGATGATGGCTGCCAACTTGCTGATGAGTTGGAGATGCAACTGGAGATAATGGTAATCCAGAGTAAATAAAAAATTCTTGAACTGGAGAAATGTTTTGGTTTGTGTAAGCATTGTAAAGTGAGTCCAGTTCTTGCTTCTTCTTGTTCAAAGAGGTAGCCATGCTAATTAAATTAGCAACAACCCTACTAGTTGCAACACCAGATCTACCGAAATACTTGACTTTAACTGAGATATGGATAGATAAAGCAGCTTGTAGTAATAAACTTTCTAATTCGTCAAATTCATGGCTGTAACTATCAGTACCAGTAGGATTATTAACAGCAATATTTGTTAGCATAACAGAAGCAGCTGCAATGGAACTAGCTGAGTAATTGAAGCAAACATCTTTCTCGAATTGAGCCAATTCACATAAGAACAATGAACCGGCTTTTCTTTCCAAATGGTTTGGTTGTGAGTTGTTGATGAACATATCTAAGAAAGAATCAGCAGTTGGATAAGATAAATCCCACTTCAATGTACTCAAGATTTTGAATTCTAATGTTAAAAACTCCTTCTTTCTGAAAATATCGTAACCAGCTCTCTTGATCAAGGCATCAATTAGTTTACCCTTTGGCTTATTTTCGTTATATTTGGAAGCAATCCAAAGACAACAGTAACCAACAAACTTATTATCGGACTCTTTGTTCTCCACGATGGAAGTGTATCTATCGATTAGATTAACTGCCAATGAAAAGGTTGCAAAAGACCAACGCAATTTCTCAACAACATCAAAGATAGAGTTTAAAAGAGAATCTCTGATCAGGTAAAAACCCTTTTGTAACGGCTGAGGTATTGGTTCTTGTTCCAAAGCTAACTCTAGAGCAAATATGTGGTCATGAATGTCATTTTTATATTCTTGTATGATTGACTGATGTGTACGTCTTTCCATAAATTGCACAACAGCTTCGTTTTTAGGCTTTTGCTGTTTGCAATGATCTTGGATTTTTGTGGTGGTAGTGGTAGTAGTTAAAGTGGTGGTCATAATGTCTTTAATTTTGATTTGATTTTTAATTCGCTAATGTGAAAAAATGATAATGTGTCCTTTTTTGATTCTTTTTTTTGTTGTTGGAAAAATAGTTTTTGAACAATGCTAAATGTAATGGATCGTAAACAGCGATGTAATCAAGTAATGAAGATGCAAATGTGTAAGTATAAAAAAAAATAATGAATGAGAAGAAAACAAAAAAAAAATGATGCTATGATAATGAATAAAAATGCAATGAAACTAAATGTATAATAAAAAAGGGATAAATGCAGTATGCACAGGCTAAATATGTTTTGGTTTTTTTTGTTAAAAAAACTGAATAAATGATCTCAAATGCTGTATGTAGGTGCAAATATATATGAGTGCAAGGTGGATTGATATATGTATATATAGATATGAATATATGGGGATGTTAATCAATCAAAACAGAGAGCTTAATTTATATATAATTGAGAAATTGAGTTCACAAATTTCTTTTCAAATGATCAATTTGTGGAGATATTGATTATAGGTTTTGAAATGGTTCAAAAAAGTAGGTGAGGAAATGCACTTTTTTTTTGGACCCAAAAGTACTCGTATGAAATTTATTGAATTGATAAGATCTGGATAAAGAGCTGATAAATTCAATTGAGTTATAAACAATTATGGGGATGGAAATGATGAGATGTAATGGGATTATATAGTAGGCAGTAATAACTGTTTATGATGTGAATAATATATTTAAATGGAACCACGAATCTCAAAAGTTAGAACCGAAATGATTAAAGAGAATTATTTTTGTAGATGGGACGACAAACGTGAACTTGATGAAGGTGAAACGGTTAATATATAAATATAGAGATATGTTTATATATATATTATGGATAGATTTAATAGAGGAAAAGAGATTTGGAGGAATTAGAAAAGATAGGAAACCAAAATTGTTTTAAGAGTTAGGTTACAGATGGTTAGAAAGGTGAATTGGAGAAAAGATGAAAAAACGCTGGATGAGAGAGAGAGTATGGTAGTGCCTTTGAGAATTGGTTGTTAGTGGTGTGCATACATACGCACACAATTTAAAGTGGATTGTGCTCTGATTTTCTTATTCCTAGCTTTGGTGATTTCCCACTACTACTGGGGATCAGACTGCCGTGTATCTCTAAGTTGACCGCTTGGTATTTCGGTGGGTGTGTGCGTACATACATGTGTGTGCACCTCCTATGGTACTGTAGTATGGTAGTGCTGGGGTTGGAAATGGCGCTGTGGTTCATAACTGTGCCTTCCGATGCCACATTCTGTAAGTGGAATCGTCTCTCTTCTGGAGGGGATATCGTTTCCAGTGTTTTAATCTCATTCCCTTCCTTAAATTACTTTACAATCTTACTCTTTTCAAACTCAATTATGTAACATCTATTTTAAGTACTACTTCTATTCAATTAGCAGACTATCATTATTCAAGTCTTTCAAGTCTTTTAGTTTCTTCAAACTACACCAATACTATTTATTGTTGCTCACCATTACATTACCTTTCTTTGTCCAATAATTCAAACGTGGCAAGTATAACCCGCATAAGCCTCATATCCCCAAAATGCCAGATCTTTGTGGAGTATGTAATTATAAACACTTTTTTTCATATGATATTACAAAAGTTTTAATAATAGAAATTTCTCAATTCCTATTGACAAAGATGTAGCAATCATTATCCTGTTCTTTGTTGTTTTACACTCTTTGTCATCATCCGTAATCTCTATAACATCCAAACTGGAAGGTTTTTGAGGGTTACTTTTCCTGATCTGTTTCATACTTTACGGATCTTATGTAACACTATATACTCCACATACATACATCTCATATCCCTATACATACATACCTAGCGCGCATAATCTACCTATATCAGGATATTTTGTTTGTAAGCAGTTTCCAGCCACGAATAGATCTATAGAGATGACAATCAAATGATATTGATCCAGTATGAAGGTCTTTAAACTCTTTGTTCTATCTTTAATAGTGGGTATTAACGTTCCCTATCAAATTCCCTACTGAACCAACTCCAACACATTTCATCCTCCATTATTAACTACAACGTTTCCGAACCAAACTAGACAAATTTGGGGAATTCTTTTGTCAGTTTGTCTCTAAATTCGAGTTTTAGTTTCTCAAGAAACTCCAATAGCAGTCTTTGATTACGTACGTGCATATTTGTAATTTAACGTTTAAGATTAGAGACTAAAAAAAGGAATTACAATAGCCGATCCATAATAAAGATTCCTCGCGCACGCACTCACTTCGCTCCCTCACTCACCGTACAAAATTATACGTGGAATTGATTTGACTTTCGGGATAGATAAAGCACCATCTTTTCGGTTCTAAAAACAATATCACTCAACCCTAATATCGGCGTTTATTTATTGTTATTTCTACAAAAACATGAATTGGTTCAAAGAAAGATGTTTGGAATGTTAGGTTACGTTTACTTATTATGTTTTACTTCTATGATTTTAAGTATTAATCATAGTAGTGGGAGGTGATAGTAGTAGTAATAGTGGTGATAGAAGATTTGTAAAACTTAGACTTGAGCCCCATGAAGTTCACTCAATAGTAAATATAGCAACTTTTTGTTACCTAATAAGGTATAGTAAATCTACACTACAATAAGAAAGCTCAAAAGCAAGGAAAAAAAAAAACGATTCCGTATTACTTAATTATATAATTGAGGTGTGATATCTTCCACTGTGGCTACTGATGATTTAAAGTGAATTTCTTAAATTGAATTTTGGTAATGAAACTATCTTAGCAATCTTGGTGGATTGATTGTAGAACACAACTAGTAAAAGTGCTATCACTGATTTGTGGTGTTTTGCATCTTGATGTTCTGTCAACTGTAGATAGAATGTTTATAGACAAGTTTCAATGATTGGTCCCCATTAATTTCCGGTTTCCTTCACCGTACATTAGAGTGAGTGAGATCTGTTTGTCCGCTTTCTGATTCCCACAGAGCACGTCGTGCTCTCTGCCAAAATCAGGTTGTCCCACATAAAGCTGTTGCTGTGGGCTGTGTTATTCTAGATCGTACATAAAGTTTGAAGATCTGTTTGGAAAAATTGATTGTAAATTAAATGGGTGTCATGGCTACCTTGGTCAAGTAGTTTACATTCGTTGCTACTACACCTATACGAAATTAACATTACTACATGTACTTACTGCTTGGATTGAAGGTCTTTAAATTACGTTTTCTTCTATTATTCTGCCAGTTTAGCGAGTGATTCAATCACTTTGTATTAAATGCAACATCGCTTTTTTTTTTAAATGAAATGATCTGATCCACCAGTTCAATTAATAAGGATACTCCCACTCACTACGTCCTAAATTCTGATCTCAGATGGATAACCAAGACCCCAATTGTATGAGCAAGCGGTTTTCCTAAAATCAATTCACTCAAAATTGAAAGCCCTCAACATACAATAAGGCTTTTCTTGAGCTTACCTTGCAACCGGTATTCTTGGATAATCGCTTTCCTATTATATGCGAACAATTACTCTGTTTTTCTGCATTTTGCAAAGCTTGCGCTGGACCACAAATCAATTTCGACCTATTATAGTCTTTTATTAGTCGAACTGAACTTTAAGGAGCGTCTCTTCTTATGTGGGGACAATTAAATCATTAGTTCATATGGAGAATGCTTACAAGATTCCTAAAGAAAACGATTTGCCCGATAAAAATTTAGCCAAAGTAGCATCTTTTTTGAAAGCTTTAATTTCAGAACGTTCTCCATCGTTATTAATTTCAACTGACTCGACTTCAAGAGAAGCAACTTTTTTATCGACATTATTTGTTCATAATAGAGTTCAATGGCAATAACCATTTTGAAGCATTGCATTTGGTGAGCTAAGGAAAATTCTCTTTTTGTATTTCCTATCTCGTAATTGAGTGGGGTTATATTTTTACCTCCATCTTTCACATGTGGATCATCATTTAATTGATCAAGTAGTTACTCTGTAAGATCAGTGTATATCGTTCTAGAATTGGAAAATAAATGTAACGTTTAATTGTGCCATGTACAGAATTGAAGTTCATTTTCAATCTTTGGCGTGCTATATATTTATACAATGTTACTCAAAAGTTCTCTGTTATAATTATTTGATACTAAAAAAATTAAGATCGCCAACAAGACCAAGCTTCCAAGTGGTGTTCTCCACATCAACAGCTGGACTGCAAGTAAATTTAATATCAAGAAGATAAACGAAACACAACAACAACACCAACTATAAAACATCAAAACTCAAGTTTTTTTTCTTTGGCTTGTACGGTTATTAAAATATAACTATTGTCTTGTCATTCCTTTTGGTATCCGCCACAGTCAACATAAACTTCCAGTTTAGAACTAATTATATAAAAGTAAGCTCCACATGATATCAAGAATAGTAACCGTTGGCACTTCAGCAGTCCAACTATGATAGACACCGATTTTCGAGCTCCGAAAGATAAACCACAGTCAATTCATTCATAAGAAGGAGCACACTCCAAGAAGTGGATATAAATGATTAGGTGCCAAGCTTTCTATTCATATATACATCCGAGGTTAGCAAGTTTGCTCTATAGAGCTAGAACTTTTTGGCAAGACTCAAGCTTGAAAAATATATACATCAACTGTGGTCCCAATTTATAATCGACTGCCCTCAGTTGCTTTACACGGGGAGATGCCAATCTAAATTTCATTCAGTTTTCGAAGAGATTGTAGATATTTATGGGGCCTAATTATAGGTTATTTAATCATCTCACAATTGAATATTTACTAACTAGCAATATCCGTAAGATGAATCCAGTTTATATTTGGCTGCTACAAGTTGAAATATATACCAAAATTAGAACATCTGTTTGATTTTAAAGAAGCAAAAAACGTAATTATACATCACCTATGAATAATTTTTTCTCCGCAAAAGGGGCTGTGTTTCAGTGAAGGCGCAAGCATCAATTCTCACAAGTAAAATATAACAAACATTCAAAATATAAGAACTTTTTACACATTTCAAAAACATCCGTAGTTCTTCTATGATTATACACATCGATTATAGATAACCAGGTTTTAGTTTGAACTTTATAGCTTTGCTTCTGATTCAACCGAAATGCCTATGTGCTATGGTATTAATAGCTTTTCACGATCTCGGTTCGAAATCACATCTTGTAAATCACGCCTTTATTTCTTATCTTTCTAAGGAAAACCGTTCGCACTTCTACAAATTGAATCAATAGGCTCGGAATTGAGACAATTCATGAAGGTTTTTGTCCGTCGTAACTAGTACCATGATAAACCTATATATGCTACAGAGTTTTGCAGTTACAAAGTATAGATAGGTCAATAGAAACCAGGTCCAGCTATAAAATATTTTTATGAGATTTCCAGTTTGATTAATATATGCGGGTTACAGAGTTCGTATGTAGACCCAAACGTATCTATACATATTATACTATGAACAATATATTATTTCATTGGCTTCATCTACACAAAGTCATAGTTACTAGTCATAGTTACTATACAAACATTTGATTATTATACCTACATGTAATTCCATCCTCTTGTATCATATACCTGAGTAAGCGACTCAAACCATCAGCCCTAACTGTTCAAATTGCAGGTGGTCACACTAAACTTTCCCAGAAAGAGTAAGCTCCCCATTCCAGAGGTCTTCGTACAAAACTTGAATCAATTAATTATTTAGCCGCATTAAAAGCTCGGATCCCATTTAATCATTGTTTTTCATCTGGAGCCTGGTAACCATACCGGTATTTTTCCACACAATTTTACGTTTACTTATATACAGAAGGTTATATATATCTTATAATCACTTACAATATCTTCTCAATCCCTTTGAGGCTTCTAGCAATTGCTATGCCAATCGCAAAAAAATACGTAAATCGTATCCTTGTAAATTTTTTCAGCTGCACTAACCATCATTACCAACCTGAAGAACTCCTATTTTTATTTTTGATAAATAAATCTCATGTTATTGGTCATACAAATTCCTTTGACAGCAAAACACAGGCGGATTATCTAGAGTTTACCTTACACTGTTGAGTGAGTTATTCAAGCTAATAATGTCTCTATAAGACTTACATTATCGTTTGAACTTACTTTTTTTTCTATTTTTGCAACTTTAAGTTCAATAGTTTATCTCTTCTTCTTCGCTAAATATGGAACGTTTCACTATTTAGGCGTGCTTGAAATTTAAAAATGTGAGCGCAAGTTGGAAGAAAGAAAGACCCACCTATTTTTCAGATACACCGGAAATAGCGAGGCTTAAATTATTTCCAAGCTTTGATAAAGATAAGTTGTTTTCTCTAAGATATACTTTTGGTATTGTTTCTGATGAATATATAACGATTCAACACATTTGTTGTATCTTCAATAAAAAGTTCTTTACAAAGAACTCCGCATCTAAAAGATATATAAGGCGCCTTTTCATGTAGTATGCAAACCGGTCATGTCAATTACTTATTGCTTGCCCCCTTAGACGGTACTCGTTTTGAATCGAATACACCTAAATATATTCGAATCTGACTAGTTAACATTATGAACTTTTCCGATAAAAAACTTCTATTGTTAGTTTCAAGTTACATGTTGTCAATAGCTTCGAAATAAACTTTATTATTTGGTTATGTATTAAATATACTAAACTTAAACTTCCCCGCAAAAACTCACCAACCACAGGTTTTCTACACCTGATGCCTCCCTGTTCTTCGAGAAATCCTTTTTTCAGATAATCAACTGGCTATTTTTAGATTAGAGACAACTTTCAGATAAGAAGGTAGCTAGCTCTCTAATGCCCCATAGTTTTCAATCCTTCCCATTTTATACCATTGGTTTATGTATTTCGTAATAAACCATGTTCTAGTACGTTTTATAGAAGACTTGGTACATGTTCCTACATCATCATACAGTCTTCAAATTTCCCAGTTATTTATAAGCTCCTTTTTTAATACAAGGCTGCAAAAAACACCTGAAAATGGTAATGGTATTCTTTTCAAGATTAACAGCGGTTTATTCAATCAAATTTTAGTAACTAGATCTTGTAAATAAGCGCTGTATAATAGGTTCATCTGCAAACCGCCGCACAGTCTAACCATTTGAGTCTAAAACAGCCTTTGCGCCGTTTCCGGTTTTGATTTTTTTTCTGTACTCTTTATTATACAAAATGATGCATTCTCTATGATAAATTTACGTTTTAAAGGATGACTTAAAATCCTACCCGAAATTTCAAGCAGATCGAAAGAGTACAATCAATTATCGATGTTTCTAACACCCATAGAAAATACATACAACGGTCCAGTATAGTGCTCAAATTAGGCTTGTTTGCTGTAAACCTCAATTTAGTTTCTTTTTAACTGAAAGATAATATTTGCAACCTCTCCGAGCAATGATTATCTGAATAAGGAAAGGTTTAGTTAGTAGGGGGTTATTAGAATCATTTATCGTGTGATCAACAATTTATTTAATATGCTGCAACAAGGCCTCAAAAATTTCTACAGGGCGCACGCAGATTCATCACTATATATATAAGCTGCGGACGAGCAGGGGGAATAAGTAATTCGTTACCTCTCCATGGACTTTAACTTAAACTCCACCCACCACTCAATTTACCGTATAACCTAAATTTTTTGATTGTCATATCTACTTTTATTAATCCAGCTAATACTTTTTACCATCAAAACGGGCAATATTATATATAACTTATATTTTGAATAGTTTCATCTAAACAAACTTTTTGAACATCCCCCTTGGAGATAAGTCACATGAGCATGTATAATTATCAGCAGTTTAGAATGTACACAATATGCGACTTTTTTGAACACAAGGTAGGAGCATGCCAACGACCTGGAATAGCAAGATTATCAAGGTATATATATAAATAATGACTGAGCTATTCCTGGCCACTATAAACCTCTCTATCTTCTAAGTTTCCGCGCATAAGATGGCAAAATGAAACCATATAAATTCTAACAACCCTGCATGGCAACTGAAAAAGTAAACAAACAAGTACTACAGGAGCTAATATAAATTCAGAGATTCCAATAATACTGATTATTAGCAAAGCATCTTAAGAATAGAACGCAATGAAACAGTCTACTGTACTATTCAAATTTATTTGTTCATTATAACAAATCTGTGCAGACGCACATAATTCAGCAGTTCGTATCTTCAACTAAGGGAAAACCTACAACAAAGAGTTCATTTTGAAGATTGCTTCAAAAAAGAGGAGATACATCTTTGACCCCATTTTCAATGGTATAATTTTTTAGACAGCTTGTAAACTTTTCTTACAACATGTGTATCAAAAATGTTTTTTTTTTCTAGACAGCCTAAAAGTTTGTTATTTTGGGATGTATATCCTATAACCACATTATGGACAGGTAGATATTGTCCTGGGCTGCTCCATCGGTTCTAGGCAACCAAACTGCTAACTTTACCAGGGATTTTCCCAAGCTAAATCAAAATCTTTTGGCCTTGGAGGTAATTTAATTACACAGAAAGGAAAAGAAGGATCCCTAGATAAATCTTTTATTTTCCTTTAACCCCTGCTTTAGAAAGAAAGCCACAATATGATTACACTACCGGCCAAGTTAAAAATATTGAAACATTATACGTGCTCCCATTTGATTTTTTAGGATATGAAATTTCAATCAATGCCCAGATGGAAGACATACCCAGTCGAACAAACGTCCATACACCAACCAGAATAGATTTTTTTCGACTATATTGAAGAAACCTGGTAAACAGTACCTCGAGGCAACCTGCATGAGATCTTGTTAATTCTTGGAAGTACAGCATCGGCTCAAGATTTTAAATAATAGAACTTTCAAGGAACATGAGTATGTCTGCATCGTGCGACCGTTATTTTTAGTTTTATTTTTTTCATTACATAAGCTATCAGATTGGGATTCCGACCATCGATGGCTACAATAATAATAATAACCACAAAATAATGACATAATCCACTAGTTGATTCAGCAATTTTTTTAGTATCCGCCCATCAAGTATAACATAGAATTGAATCTGTATGTTAGTTAGCTCGAGTTGCTAAGCTACTAGCTTTACAATTGACGTCGTAAAGTTTTTAGTACTAACTATATACTTTTTCTTCTTTGCATACACACTAGCTTATTACTGTTTTACCTTCTTATTACTGTTTTACCTCTTTATTTTTAGCAACCTTTATTTCTCACGACTTACTGATCGGTATATCGGCCAATACACAGGCAAACTTGAAAATACAGTCGCTATAAGGACGCTTTTACAGCAATTAATATAAGTGCGCTTTTCCAGTGATTGATATTATGGCACTTTTGTAGCATTTACTATTAGGGCACTTTTATAGCACGTAATATTCAGATACATACACAGCTTCAAGGTATAAATATCTTTTTTTAACATGTAACTTTTATTTAGTATGACTACAGTCAATAAAGTGTTTCAAAGCAACTATAAATATACTTACCTATTGTTTGAATTCTGTAGACTGAGGCATACCTTATAACCATCTGAATAGTCGGTTATAAATAATATGGTAGAGATGTTTAACCGAACGTTCACCGCATTTGCAGTTACTTAATTTGACTTGATTAGGACGCTTGCAAAATTAAATAACCCAATTCGTAATATCCAGATCCAGACAGGAAATGATACAGTAGAGCAAGAATGTAAGTAGTGAGCCATCACTTGATAAAGCTTCATCCACTAATAGATTTTGGAAAAAAACGAATGAAAGGAAATACAATTATAACATACTTCAGAAAAAGCCAATAAAATTTTAAGGCAAAAAAAAAACAAGACAAGTAGTAAAGCAGTGAGGCCTAGGATTCGTCAAGGTTTCCTCAGAAGTTCCATGTTTCAAAGTCTTATGGATTGGGCGGTAGTTCGGGATGGATTTGGGAAAATGGGAAAAAAAGAGAACAGCCACTAGGTTTGAATACATTGTATATGCTCAACTGTAATAGAGATTACAAATATTACGTAGCTGATTAGTAAATAGCAGAATAACTTATCCGCTCATTGCTCATCATCAAGAAGGAAAACCGATAATGTTTCCAACAAACCAGAAGGGTTTTTTGTATAAGGTGTATATGTGTATCTTTCTACTGCGTACGTTTGTTAGTTAGCTCTTAGTATTCTTAGAGTAATAAGCCTTTCCAAATCTGTACTTCTCGCGTAAAGGTTGAATACCCAGGTCGTAAAATGTTCAACCTAAAGACAGGCTATAACACATATACAATTGAAGATAGGTATACCATCTTTACAGCAACATATATACAGATATTGATGACTGATTTACTTATACGAGAAAAGTTATAAAAGTCATCAAACTGAAATACATTATCGGCGGTAAAACATAAGCATCTTTTATAGTTTACCAATGATACAAACAATTGTTGATCAGCACTTTATGTTTGCCTGTCGAACATATGATGAACGGGAAATTAATGCAATGTTACACTAACTACGTAAAATGATCAGTACTACATACATAATTCATGTTCCGATCTTTTATATCATTCAGTTTAGCAACGAAAGAAAAAAAACGTTCTTGTATATATGCAAATATGGGGAGATCTAGGTTCAAACATAGGAAACATTCTCAGTTTAGAAAGCCAACAGCCGATCATTAGTTTGGACTCCAAAATCAAGGCTGTGTGAATGTTGCACCACAATTAATCTACCGAAGGAGTTTTATTCTATCAAAAATTTGTGTTAATTGTAATGTATGTAGAACAGTTATCCTGGCTATCGGATCTTGAAGTACATTAACAAACAATAGGAAGAACGGCACGATCTAGCTGTAAATTTTTGTTATCAAACTTTCAAGCGATTCGAACAAAATTTGGAACGCAATATTTTTGCATAGAGCCTAAGAAAACAGAGAATAGACACACAGATCATTTTATAGCATTTTTCAGTTATCATGACTAAGAGATCCAAGCCCGAGCTCAAGAGATCTCAGCCTGATAAGAAAAGAGCCAAGAATCAATCTAAAAGTGAAGATAATGCAGGAAACTATACCGGATTTACAATTGAAAGTTCAACAACTACAATAGATACAATTTCAATCAAAGATATCAAGAGAAAAGAATTTCAAAAAGAGTATGTCTTGAAGAGAAAACCTTGCATAATAGATGGAATAATTCCTGGCTTTGAATCTGACCTGTTCAAGCTTGATAAACTTGCTGAAACTTTGGATTTTGATCAACCTTTACAAGTTGAAGAGAAGATCGATGGAGGCTACGGGTCAGGGGCAAATAGACTGAAGATGACTCTAGCAGAATTAATTGAGAAACTGAAAAATGGTGAAGATTCGTTATATTTAACTACTCAGTACGAAGAAGATGAAGTCACAAATGACTTAAAAATGAATGATTCTGAAGAAGATGATTCTGCAGATGAAGAAGAAGGTTTTGCTGGAATACCATCATTTGGAGATGTTGACCACAACACTTCTGATGTTGATTCAATTGACATGAATAATCTAGCAGACGATTTCGACGAGTTTCAAGATGATTTTGATGATATAGATGAAGGTAGTAGCGACAAGGGTCACTTAAATGAGGAGGATGCCGAATATGGTAGCAATGACGAAGACAGTTTAGAAGACGATGCTGAAGTTATCTCGAACGATTGTAAAGCTGGTGTCTTAGTTGTGGAAGAGGGTTCTCAAAGATTGAAGGCATTGCTACAGAAACCTTTGACTGGATTGGTTAAGAAGAGTGAAATTCTATCTTTGAAACCTAAATTACTTGATTTGTTGGTCCCACAACAAATAAATTTATGGATGGGAAGATCATCAACCGATTCCAAACTTAAATTTAGCAAAACGAAGACAAATCTAGGTTTAGGAAGGTCAATCCCAACACCAGGTGGAACATCGTCTGGATTACACCATGATCATGCAGATAATTTATATATCCCAGTTGCAGGACATAAAAGGTTCACATTGATCTCCCCCGATCAAGCTGAGAACCTTTATTTGATTGGTACAGTCAATGAGATATTCAATTCAGGAGTGATTGATTACAAAAGAGATGAACATTCCCCACATTGGAAACATATCAGAAGTGATGGTGCTATGATTGAAGAGATTGCTAGATGGAGATTAGACAACGAAAACGACTTATCAAAAGATGAACGTAAAAGATTACTAAAAGTGATTGAGAACGAGTCTACAGTTCACACCGATTTTGCCAAACAAGGACAAGTAAAAAGTGATCCACCTTCGTTTTCCAGAATCCCACCTTCTTTATTGCATTTGGATGAGGTTTCTGATGACAAGAAACTCAAATTAATGAAGGATTTGATAAACGACAAATTTCCAAAGTTACTAAAAGCTCCTAACATCAAGATTGATTTACAACCTGGGCAAATGTTATACTTACCCGCTGGATGGTTCCACGAAGTCACTTCATTTGGTACTGACGATAAGAATGAAAACAAGACTCATATTGCTGTTAATTACTGGTATGTTCCACCAAATGGGGATTCTATTAAACAACCATACTTGGATAGTTATTGGGAAGATGACTTCATCAGAACAAAGAAATCAGTGGAATATTTCAAAAAAAATTGGAACGATGTATAATTATTTGTGTATTTAAGGATTAAAAAAAGAAAATGAAGGAATTCTTACTTAGAAAAGGGGTAAATTGTAGACGAATACTGATTGATGCCTATATTTTAGAAAGACAAAGGAATTTGATTTTGAATTAACATATCACGTGACAATTATGCGGGTTTTTTGCCCTGAAGACGCGCACAAAACATTTAAAGCGCGCACGACTAAATAGGTAGATCTTGCTACACACACTACTTATTCAAATCTGGAAAAGAAAACCTGCGCTAAAACATACCCCACATTTCAGCTTACTTAGCGTGAGATTTTTCACTCACCCCATAAGTTGCTGAAAAATAGAAGCATACAGTTGTAAATTTTCAGGCGGTAAAGTACCAAAGCGGCTGGTTGTTCTTTAAGCCCAAGTTGAAATACTGACTTTCTCTTCAAGGTTCTGCCAACAGGTTTCTATTCACCATGAAATTAAGGATATTTAACCAACAATTTTATTAGTGAGATTTCTAAAACCAAAAACCACCATTTCCGGACAGTCAATCTCCTTGCGGTGAGAGAGTTGAGAAATTAACCCCCCAGTCCAACTATTCCCCGTAATGTGAACTTGCTACCGCATGATTACTTCAGGAGACAATAACAGACAGCATAATACAGCGAAGATTCAACATCCTTTCCTTATCTTAAGCGCGCCCTGTAGATTCATGGATTTCATGGGTAGCGGCACTTTGTTTGAGGGAGCTCTACTCTTCTCCCGAATTCTGTTTATAAGGTCAAAGTCAAATTTTTAAATCTTTTGAATATAGTCATAAAATTTAAATATAAAAACAAAATTTAATCTTAAGAGATACCTTTTAGTAAATGACTCAATCAAATAATAATTATCTGATTACAGCTCGGCTTCTAACTAATCCCAACGGATGGAGTACAGGTGCTGACTCGTAAATCAAATCATCCCATGCTCTACTACGCTGTAATGTAAAATGTATATAAAATCTTTAAACAGTAACTCGCTATGACAAAGATATAGTAAATTTACTATTGAGGCATGAAGCATAAGTTTTTCCTTTATCGAGTTTAAATAACTTGTACCAGGTACTGAGTTGTATGATAACACCTGCTGGTTACTACACCCCCCCACCTGATTATGCCGTATAGTTTAGTGTTCCCAATACCACGAAGACACCATAGGGCACAACGGGTCCCCAGTGATTTTCTCAAGGAAGCCTTGGGATGCGCTTTGAGCGCTATCCCCAAGCTGTGCGGTAGACTTCCCGCTAATTCCCTGCTCTCCTACAGGAAATTTTCATTTTGAAAATTTTTCGCTTTGTAATAGTTTTGCAACTTTGAAATTTACACTCTTTTTAAAATGTAAGACAAAAGTGTTGGTTAAAACATAAACAATCATTTTGAAAACCTCCTTCAACCAGTTAGAAAACTATATTTCAATATATTTCAATATAGATTATTTCAAATAAGAACAACGTGTAGGTATGCCATATTATCATTAGAAAAGAGCAACAACATATGAGTCACTTTTGAGACCGAAATAGTACACCTATTTTTGTTGTTGTTTGTTTACCCATATACCTTTTCTAATGATTCATTTCTTTTATCAAGCAAAACCCAAAATACTAATATCCAGATTATTCTAAATTATCTTTGATAATAGAGTCACAAAGTTTCTTCTTATTTGTTACAAATATAGACATTAATTTTGTTCTTCTAAGTTTAGGCATTAATATACGATCTCGAGGTATTTATTAGATTAAATACTTCATTATTGTTATTTTGAAAGTGTCGAAAAAGTTATTTACAAGCTTTTGTATTTGGTGTTAAATTTGAACCCGAGTTTACTACTATCTTTTATCTCCAACTTTTCTAAAAGAATTTTTTAGAATAAAATAAGGATAAGAGATTAAACTTTGACGGATATCCCCCATTTCAAAGCTTGATAATATTGTGCTATCGTTTCCTTCACGTTTCCAGCTTTTGATCTCATCTTATTATAGTTTTGAAAGTTATTAAGTTAATCTTTTACTTTAAAACGATATTTCAATTTAAGGCTTTTAACGACTAGTTTGTGATTATCGGATTTACTGATATATTTATTATTTATTTTTATTATTTGCTACCTTATCAATATGACAAGTGAAGTTGCTATGCATCAACTAATTGAACCTCCAAACCCTGTTACCCCATTCAACAACAATACCAACAGGTATCACGGTTTACCAGATTCTCCTACAAGCGGAATGGATAAAGTCGAACATACTTCTCTAGACTCCCCTTCATCAAGCGAAAGAAGTTCTACTCCATCCTCCACTACTTCAACATCAGCTACATCTATTTTAGATACTGGTGATCTAGCCAAACCATCCACATCCATTTCTTCTACTCCTGCCACTGCTAACAGCCCAGCTCCAAACACATTACTAAATACCACAACATCTGAATCAACATCGGTTACCACAGCTATTTTACCAATCCCAAACTCACCATCATCTAAAAAGGATAAAAAGGATAAGGAGAAAGAAAAAGACAAGGCTAAAGAGAAGAAAGCAGCCAAATCTGCAAACCGTGCAACTACATCTGCAAGCGGTATTTCAACTACAGTCCCAATTCAGTCAGAAAGACCAAGACCTTCAGCACATTCAACCCTGGATGATGATGTTTTGTTTGCAATTTTTGAGATCTTATATGATCACGACCCTAAGACTGAAGGTATGACCGTTAAACAAATCTGTGACATTTTAACAGAAAAACACCCAGAAATGGCTAAATTATCATCAAAAACTTCCAATTTGGTTTCTGCTAAGCTGAATGCTTATGTGAAAAGAGTTGAAAAGGGTGAAAAGACCATTGTTTACGCTCTATCCAGAGATTGGGCAGATGCTTCACCAAAGAGAATGGTTTACGTTTACCGTGGTTTGTTAACCAAGGATTATTACCTATACGTCCAAAAAGTTTTAGAAAGTCAAAAAGCTTTAGAGGCTGCTAATTCTTCTGTGGATGGTGTTGAAAGATTCGATGGTTCGGATGATATCAAAGATTCCAAAAAGCAAAAGAAATCTGCTAAATCTACTACCCCTGTTGGTGCTACCAGTCCAATGGAAGGTGTCTCATTTTCTATTCCATCACAAGGTGTTTCACCAGCTGGGTTAGATTTGACTAACAAAACACCATTTATTGATGCTCCATTAGATTTGAGAATCCCTCAACTATCAATTCCATACTCTGCTGCTCCAGTTACTGCTTCATTAAACATGGGATCATTTGACAACAGCTCTTTACAATCTGCTTCAAGACAACATTCTGCGCCTGTTCCATCTACTGGTTCACATCCAGCTTCATTCAAGTCTTCAAAAATGAACGATTCTATTTCCCCTAAATCAATGAAAGAAGAAAGAAACTCTCAGTGGTTGAGTGCTTTGCATGATTCTGAATCTGATGATGAAGACAGTGATGTTTATGATACTTTACGTCCAGCGTTTAATGAAGATGATGAAGAGAATGAATTATACTCTAACAATGGTTACTATAGACGTGGTTCTATGATTGTTGGTGACAAAATTCCTTCATCAATCGGCAAGAGATCCAAGTCAATGAGTTTCATTAATTCAAAGAAACCCAAGACTCAACATTTGACAGCAGCTGCAGCTACTCCAAGAATACCAAAGAATCAATCGATTGCTAACAGTCCAAGTGCTGCTGCTGCGGTTGCGGCACTGAGAGCTGCTGCTTTGAATACATTCAATAGCCCTGCTGAATCGGTTAATTCAATCACCAAATCAATTATGTCAGACACTTCTATTGAACCATCAATCAGTATGAAGTGGCTGGAAACCGTGCGTTCTGGATTCTTAACCGAAGAGGTTGGTACACCAGAAGATATTTCCTTAGCCGAACTTGATACTTTGTTCACCTAGAGGTGTGGTGTGTGTCTTCTTGAAGAGTCATTAAATATCTTGGTCTTTTTTTTTTTAAATTTATCCGTGTTACTCTTTTGTTAGATTTTTTTTGCTTCTATTTTTTTAATTCATATTATTTATTTTTGTATTCTTTTTTTAAGGGGTTGGGCATTTTTCACTTGTTTTTTTCTTTTTTTGGTTTCTTTTCTTAATGGTTTCAACGTGTTTAATAAAATTTTTTTTCAGATTACTTTAGCTTTTTTCCTCTCCTTTTACTTTCTTACTTTGTTATCTTTGTGTTTTGTGTTTGCTTGAGAAATGATTTCCTGTGCTTTAATGAACAAGCTAGGACTCAACTGAAAGAGCCGAAAAAGAGAATAAGAAAGAGAATGTATATATCTCAAAGCATTCGGTTGATATTTTATTCAAAAAATAGGGAACTTATTTACTAGATGGTGTTATTACAATATGAATATGGCAGAAGACACTTAATTTTATTATCATCATCAATATTCATTACCATCTATTTTCAAAATTGACAGACTGGTTCTTCTTAAATTCACATATTGAAATCCTAATTTACTCAGTACATGATCACTAATGCTTGTCTTATCAATACACAAACGATCAACTTGAGTGTTTTCGAATCAAATTATAATATCAATTTATTTTTTCAATCACTTTGGCCGATTATTCTCATTCAAGATGAGTGTGGTTTTTTTATGACAGGTTTCATAATAATAATTAAATTACAGTTACAGAAGAAATTTCTTGCTGAACTAAGAGTTTATTTTGTTCTATGTACATTATTATCTTATTTATTATTTTAATCCCAATTTATATTAATATATCTTCTTATTAAAAATTTCAATCTAAATTCAGTAATAATAGACACAATAAGAGTCCACTTATTGTTATATCTTTCTACGGTACTGAAAATAGAAAGCAGACTGTGAATTTTGAAGGATATTATAAACATAGTAAATTAATTAATGGGAGGGAAATGTGAGTTAAGGAAACAAATAATAACAAATTAAAAAAAAAAAAACACGCAAACTCTATAATAGTATATATAAATCTATGGACAACAACAACACTAAGTCATTTGATACTTAGGACCATCACCACCTTCTGGAACAGTCCAATTAATATCTTGTTCAGGAACTTTGATATCACATGTTTTACAATGAATACAATTTTGTGAATTAATTTGGAATTTAACTCCGACTTCTTCATTTTCATCAGGTAGATATTCGTAGACACCAGCTGGGCAGAATCTTTGTTCGATACCTTGGAACTTTGGATATGATTTTCTAGCATGTTCAGTAAGATCTTGATTTGGAACTCTTAAATGACATTTTTCGTCTTCTTGATGATAAGTACCGGTTCTTGAAACACTTGTTAGGATATCAAAACTGATTTCACCATCTGGCTTTGGATATTCAATCTTCTTGAATTTAGAAGCATTTTCAACAACTTCTGAATCAGTTTTGGTGTGGGGGATAGTGAATGGTTCGTAACCTCTTGTAATCAAAGTGATTAAACCAGAGAAGCACATACCACCCCATAAACCTAGTGGAGTATTGAAAGATGGACGAACATTTCTCATTTCATGCAATTCTTCTCTGATCCATGATGACTCGTATGCAGTTTGGAATGACTTCAAGTCAATAGCTTCCCATTCTGGTAGGATGATCACTGCATCTTCATCCTCCTCTTCTTCAACTTCTTCGTTTTCTTCGCTTTCTTCGGTTTCCTTTTCAGCGGCCATTTCAGCTTCTTGTTGTTCTTTCAGCTTCATAACTTCAGGGAACATTTGCTCAGCTGCAAGCATACCAGATTTCATTGCCGTATGTGATCCTTTAATCTTTGGAACATTCATGAAACCAGCAGAAGCACCAACCAGAACACCACCAGGGAAATGTAATTTTGGAACTGACTGATAACCCCCTTCGTTCAATGCTCTAGCACCATAAGAAATACATTTACCACCTTCTAAAACACTCTTGTAGAATTTATGGTGTTTCATTTTTTGGAATTCTTGATATGGTGAAACCCATGGATTTTTGTAATCCAAACCAACAACCAAACCAACCGCAACTAAACCATCACCAAAGTGATATTGGAATCCACCACCATAGGTATCCTTATCTAGTGGGAAACCTAGTGTATGTGCAACATAACCTTTCTTGAAGTTTTCAGGTTTAACTTCCCAAACTTCCTTGATACCTAAACCATATGTTTGTTTACTAACACCTTCTCTTAGGTTGTACTTATTGATCACTTGTTTGGATAGAGAACCGTGACAGCCTTCAGCTAACACGGTCATTCTAGCTTGAAACTCCATACCCCTTTCAAAGTTATCTGATGGAGTACCATCTTTAGAAACACCCATATCTATAGTAGCAACACCTTTAACACCACCTTTCGAATCATAGACTAATTCAGCAATAGAGGTGTTTGGATAAACTTCAACACCCAAAGCTTCAGCTTGCTCACTCAAGTATTTAACAACTTCAGATAACGATGCAATATAGTTTTTACCCGTATTGATCATTTGAGGTGGTTCTGGTAAGGGAACAGACAAACCATTGCCAAACAATAGTTTCATATGATCTTCTTCAACCAAAGTAACCATATCTGCAGGTAGTGGAATACCATTACCATTTTCATTGTAATGTTCACTGTCTGGGAATAATTCTTTCAATGTTCTAGGCTCTAATATAGCACCAGATAAAATATGTGATCCCATATCAGGAGCTTTTTCCAACACGACAATTCTTAAGTCATCGTTTTCATCAAGTTGTTTTAGTCTAATAGCAGTGGCTAGACCGGCTGGACCACCACCCACTATACAGACATCAACAGTATCAACAGCTCTTTCTTCTGTAAACATTTGTTGTTGTTCTTCATTCATTTCTTTAAACTGAACTTCTTGTGATGTCAATTGATATGATGAAGTAGAAATTTTTGATGATTGTATACTTGTGAGTCTTTTGGCAACATTGCTATATTTGAGATTTGTGATACTGTTGCTACTGTTGTTTGATACTATAGTTGATAATTGTCTCTTAGGTATTCTCAACACTAGTGAAGATTGATTGAAGCTTGATGAGCTTGCCTTTTTCAATACTGATGACGGTCTAATAGTTAAGAACATGATGGATGCGATTTGATGAGCTAATTGACTTGACCCGTTTAAAACTAATGAAAATTTTCTCTTTCTTTTGAGCCAGTATGAGAAAACGCCGAAAGGTACAATCTCGATATATATCTATATATAGATAAATAAATATCCCCAATGTCACAAACCTAAGTCTGAAATATTTTGAGTCAAGTCAATATGTTTTCAATATCTTTTCAATAACGAAACAATAGGAATTTTTCAGTCATCATCAGCTCTTTGTTCAGATCTCACCGGGCAAAAACATCCATCCGCTCGCAAAGACACCCACCGCCGCGGGCCAAAACCAACATCCTCTCTTTTTCCTCTCCCTGGCACCCGATGATTTTGGACCAATCACAGCCCCAAATATATAATGAGAAGTAGCGTCGATTTAGTTTTTAGAGTCGATCTGGTCGATTTACTCAAGTATTTGGTTCACGGCTTATTTATTACATGCTACCACTGATTACTTTGTCTAATGACATAACTTACCCTTAAAGAGAACAGACGGCATCATCTACTTTTTTTAGCGGATATTTATAATCCCCTTGGACCGATAATTGAAAAATAAGGACACCCGTTGGAAAGATAATGAGAGAGATGCGATGTTGCCAAAGAGCTTTGTATGGCTTGAACATTCGAAATGGAGTTCCCTTGCTCCAAAAATGGAATAACACGTCAAATAAGTAAAATGCTCTTCCCCTTTTTTTTATATTTGCTTGCATATACGACAAGCTTAATATTTTTGTTCCGACTAAAATCTAGTTACGAAACAACACTTAAACACCAGAGCATTCACAAATAGAATCATATACATAAAAAACATCAGGATTTCAGGGATGACATGATGCTCTATCAAAAGATTGATCATAATCAGCTGACATAAACCTGTGTCTGTCTTTACCAGCATGTGCTCCCTCAAAAGCATAGTTTGTTTTTTCAGTGGAGATTGAAGCTTTCTCAACCCGCCCTTTCAATCTCGTTACTTGCCAATTTCAACATTTCAATCATTTTTTCCCTGGAACCAAAATTAAAAGAACCAAACAATGCAGCATTCTTCAATAAGGTGAACCAACAGTGATTAATCTTTATGAACCTTTAAGCAAGCTAAACATGTATGTCCGAAATATCAAATCTAGAACATGGATTTTGCTCACGTCAAAATTCAATTCTGATTATTTGTTCCAGTTTGCATTTTTAGTAGCAGCAAAGAATAATAAGTACCAATCTCCAAAGAATGTTGTTTTTTCTATATTTTCATTTCTAGAGAAGGTCCAAACGTCGTTACCGAGGACTTTGACAAACATAGTCCCAGAGAAACCCAGAGAAACCCAGAGAAACCCAACATACCCAACCCAACAATACCTATTGTAAGTTTATCATCCCCTTTTGCGTCATTTACAACTAATGGCAAATAGATAGGTGATACCACACTTTCATAATACAAGCTTTTAGGAATTGCAAATACAAAATATTTGTTGACTTTGAGATGGGACGAAAAACCATTATAAGTTCTGGTGCCACCTGGATAAATATCATTATAAGTATTCATCACCAACTTGAACAGCCCCCTTTACAATTTCACGTCCAACAATTGCAGGATATATTGCTAAACGCCATACTTTGGAACCTCTTGAAGAATCAAAACCAGGACCACAGACACCACAACGTTTATTTTTATTCATCAAACGTGGAGTAAATTGAACTGGAGTAAATTGAACTTTGCAAACGGTCGATCATTTTTCTGGACTGATGAAGTGACATCAAACACTTGAAATCTAGTCATCTTGCAATTTTTGTATATAACTAATAGTTTGATGTAGGTTTGTCTAGTTGAACTAATATATTCAAAAGAAAAACAAATGATCATTTGTAAATGTTATGTAGAAGTGCGAAAATAAGTATCCTAAATGCTGATAACAACCAATCTGGAGCTATAACATTGGAAATACGAGATCACACTGTTCAAAAAAAAATACAACCGTCAAGTATCTATCCTGAGAACAACAAACAACTGGTAATTTATACTTATCTGCAAGAACCCAATTATCTCCAATATATCTAATTACAAGTTGATTTACATAACCTGGGAAAATCTCCCTAGCTTCTTATAGACGGTGGGGGGGGGGGGGTGTCAGGAACAGAGTAAACACGGAGATATTGCACAATTGGGAAATATTTACCAAGTGAAGTCGATCGACGTTAAATATAAGTTGCCGTCTTCAAACTGTCCCAATCAGGAAGCATGGAATTGTTTATTTCTGTCTGTCTCGGATATATATATCAAATTATTCATCGTTATTTGCAAATTTCAGTAACTATACCGTACCATTTTGAAGAAGTATTTATGACTCTTGTAGATCAAACAGTAATAGTACATTAAAAAAGTACTAGATTTATACACTTCTTTGATAAATGCTAAGAAGGATCTTGAATCAGTTCAGAACCAGCACCTACATCAACGACATAATGACTCTCCAACAAAGCACCAAAAAGCCAATCATCTCTATCATAGGAACAACGGGGGTGGGGAAATCCCAACTCAGTATCCAATTAGCTAGACAATTTAATGGTGAGATAATTAATGCTGATTCTATGCAAATGTATAAAGGAATAGATCAAATAACGAACAAACATCCGATTGAGGAACGTGAAGGAGTCGTGCATCATGTAATGAATCATGTTGATTGGAACGAAGAGTACTATATTCATCGGTTTAAGAAAGAAGCACTCAATGCTATTGATGATATTCATAGAAGGGGTAAAATTCCTATTGTTGTTGGTGGGACTCATTATTATCTACAAAGTCTACTATTCACTAATAAAACAATCGAAACAGGTGATAACGAAGAGCAAAAGGAAGAAGAGGTTCAAAAAGAAGAACAAATTAACCCAGAGGATGACATTGAAAAGTTGACAGAGGAAGAAAGAAAGATTTTGGATGGATCAACTGATGAAATTTTGAAACAACTAGCTATTCACGACCCGATAATATCTCAAAAATTTCATCCTAATGATCATAGAAGAATACGAAGAGCTTTGGAAATTTGTTATATAACAAAACAACCAGCTTCGGAAATATATCAAAACCAAAGAAAATCAGAAACCGACTCGTCCTCATTAAGATTCAACACATTATTTTTTTGGTTATATTCCGATCCTAATACACTGGACGCTAGATTAGATCAGAGAGTTGATAAAATGATGGACTTTGGGGGATTAGAAGAATTATCACAATTATACGGTTATTACCGTAAACAAGAACAAGAATTAGGCAAGGTTGAACTAGATAGAGGAGTTTGGCAAGTTATTGGATTCAAAGAATTCTTACCTTACTTATCAAAAGAGGAGAATGACATTTTAAGTATATCCAAACAAGACGTCTTGAAAGATGAAACTTTCAAGTTATGCCTAGATGATATGAAGTTACGTACCAGAAGATATGCAAGAAGACAAATTAAATGGATTAAAAATTTATTGGTTCCTGAACTAGCCAATGAGGGTAATCATGGTTGGACAAATGGCGGGAAAGTTTACGCTTTGGATGCCAGTGATTTAACCGCATGGCACGACAACGTTGGTGAAAGAGGATGTAAAGTCTGTGATGAATTTTTAAATCCTAAATTATTTAAACTGTTCAGTGCTAAACAATTACCAGACTCTTTGAAAGATCAGGAGTTGAGA
Organism: Ogataea salicorniae; assembly: GCA_030557545.1. Lineage (NCBI taxonomy): Eukaryota > Fungi > Ascomycota > Pichiomycetes > Pichiales > Pichiaceae > Ogataea > Ogataea salicorniae. The sequence continues at coordinate 28,947 of JAKTPI010000045.1, forward strand.
TTAGTTGAAGCTAATGACAATGAACAAAAGCAGAAATTCGACGAATGTAAATGGAAGCATTATACTTGTGACACATGCTTAGACAAGGACAACAACCCTTTAATCCTTGTTGGTGACCAGTATCAAATTCATTTGAACAGTAGAAAGCATAAAACAAATTTGACAAAGGGAAAAAGAAAAAGAGAATACGAAGAATGGTTGGCATCAAAAGAAGGTACAAAGAAAAGGGAAGCTAAAGAATAATGATATATTTAATTTAATAGTGATTACGTTTATACGAATGATATAGCTAATAAGTAAACTGATAAATGAATAAATAAATGAATAAATAAATAAATAAATTAAAAACGGTGTCAACATAACAAAAGAGCTAGCTGTTTCTGTGTATGCAGTTGTTAAAACGCCCCAAAAAGCAGAAGATTAAACGCCATATTCTTCAGCAATAACACCCAATTTCTTTTCAGTGGCAACCTCATCAGTATCATCTTTACTCAACCTATAGAAACTAATAATCCAACTAACCACATTCACCAGCTTATTAAGAAGACCAGGCAATTTATATGAAGGATAGATTAAGTTCACATTTAAAATCAATTCATTTGAGTAACCTATAATTTCTAAAAATGTCTTGAATTTCTCCGTATATAGGAGCACGAGGCGTTCATGGTTTGGATTATTCAACTCTTGATTGTTTACTGTGTCTTTATTAGCCTGCTGTTCTTTCTCAGGACGATCAGTGAGATCAGATTGCCGTATTGATGCAAGTTTATAGACATGCGAATTTGGAGATGTGAGCAGGGATGATTCCAACTCTGCATACTTTATCAGCTTGTTAATCTTGATTAGTTTCAAAATTAAATTCTTCAAATTGATTATGATTATAATTAAGTAAAATTTAGATAAGTTCTTGATTAATTTTTCTAATATTTCAAATTTACCAGAAAGCTTCGAATTCTTGAAGAAATTTTGAAATATAATAAAATTGTCAAAAACTGAAATCAATGATTCTAAACTTTGCAGCAATTGGTTTTCAACATTTGTATATGAACGAGCCCATGTTTTCAAAACTGGTTGCTGCCATTCTCTTGTAGCGGTATATGTCAGGGGTATTGATGTCGAAGGAGAATCGGGTGGGGGAGCTGGCGTTTCAATAGTCGAATCGGATACAGATCTAGATGATCTGAAAGCAGATGCTTTAACTTTATTACCAAAACTCTGTATACTATTGCGCCTACTTAACTGTCCAGGAGAATATAGAGTGGGAGTTGTTGAATTTGAATTTGATAAAATGGTTGATTGATTGAGGATATCAAATGAACTTGGAGAAGAACCAGCTTCTAATATTGAGGATGATGATGATGTTGTTGGAGAAAACGAAGCACCGCTATTTCTAACCAAATAGCCTAGATATAAGATTTTCGATACATTGACAAGTCTTTTATTGTTTGATATTTTTAGTAAATTCGAATGAATGTTTGATAAATTATTATGGCTGTTTGGATCAGACCGTATTCTTTCTCGGTTACTAGCGTGTGTCTGCTTTTCTAACAAGCTTAGAAGTTTTCTAAACCTTGGTATCGAAATTTCTGTTTGACCGGGTATAGACATTATAAATGTATACGAATTAAAAAGGTAAAAACTGGAAAACTGATGAAATTCAAATGAATACGACAGTTATTAAGATGATAAAGATAACTTTGACAGGAGCCGGGAGATGGCTTTACTTGATATGGTAAAATGAGAAATATAAAAAAAAGTATGTTATGTAGTAATGACGAGGAATCAATGTGAAGAAACTTAGTTTGTAACTGATGTGATAATATTCCAACAATATTTAATCTATAGAGGAAAAAAGGATGAAAATATCACCGGCAGGATAGGTTATAGATAAATATCGAGTCTTTCTCATGTGCAACTAACTGTGTATAGCTATTGTAACCGGTTTGGATCCCAGACTCATAATAAAATTACATAATTAATGACATAACACATAATATTTATTTGTTTGCTTTTGTTGGATGGCTAATTAATTAATTGAGTAACACACTAACATATATTTTTATGTTTGTTTCTTTTTTCTCTTTTTCTTGTCCATTTTTCTCTTCTGTTCTGGTGGCGTGCGCAGCATTATAAAAGGACAGCAATTCCCACTCATTTTCGATTTTCCCTTTTCCCTTTGTCTCTATGCAACTTCACATTTTATTACACTTCTTTCTTAATATAGATTTCTATTTACTGTTTATACTAACTATACTTCAAGTACAAGTATAAGTATTTAACTCAATTTGAAAGTTAGACTCCTTTTTTATTCAATCCAGTTGTGTGTAATTCATAAAAGAGAATAACAATATTAATATTAACCTAAAATATTTTTTTTGCGTATTGAAAGATATATTATAACTGTATAATTGTGTTTTATTAACCCCAAAATAATCATTAAGAATACAACATCAATTTATTTTTCTAATATAAACAAAGAAAGATTACTAATTGTTTCCAACAGGTAATCTCAAATTAGTTATTAATAATAAAAAAGAAGATTAGTACGAAACTCGACTTTTTTGTTCATTATAAACTAGCATATATATATTAATTTGTCATTGACCAGTTAAACAACAAAGAAAAAATAGAATCAACATATACAAACTCCATAATGTCTGATCCAGTTGAAGAATTCGAAACCATTTTCAAAGAAATCTCAGGGCTAAAAGCTCCAGGTGTTTCCGGTTCTAGGATTAAGAAATTAAAAGAATTATTCTTAAATAATGTTAGCGAAGAAGCTAAACTTGTTCAAAAAATGTACCAAGGCTGTAAAGCAACTCCTCTGTCTAATAAATTAGGTGCATTATATGTGGTTGATGCTATCGCAAGAGACTCTAATGATAAAGATCTTGAAGGTGAAATTAGTGAAAACTCTCCAGAAGGTACTATTAATGCTGCTCTATTTAAAATTCAATCTTTGATTGAAAGTATTGTCGATGATGCTGTTACTGAATCAACTTCTAACGACGTCAAAGATAAGATTGGTAGATTAGTTGATATTTGGGATAAAACTGAAACTTTCCCAAAAGAAATCGTTTTAAACATTAAGACTAAACACTTCAGTACAACAACTCCTCCTGGTAGCCCTCCTATTAAAAAGAGAGTTAAGTTTGAAGAACCTTCTTCGTCTACTGAATCTAGTACCCCTACTGGTACTACTACTACTACTTCTTCTTCTACTAGTACTTCTGCAATTCCTCCATCTAAAGATGCTTCATCCGTTCTACAAGCTTTAGCTAACATGGCAAAAAAGAGTCCATCACCTGCTGTTCATAACAATGCTAAAATGGTTAAATCACCACCACCACCTCCTCCTGCTGTTCCTCAAACAAACAACGATCCAAATGCTATTTTCGACATGTTACAAAAGATGCAAAAACTTGGCGCGCAACCAAATTACCAGCAACAACAACAATATGGTATGGAACAACAACAACAACCGAACCCATCATCTTCATCACATGGTAATGCTTTGCCTCCACAATCTTCATTGTACAGAGAAAGAGAAAGAGGTAGAGATAGAGATTCAAACCCATTAAGTAGAAGGCAAAGATCTAGATCCCCAAGACGTCACAACAACCACCATAATGACGCAAAACCAACTCATGTTGAAGGTGAAAGAAACATTCCAGGTACTCCACATTACAGAGAGAAGAAAGCTTTCATTGATCCTTCGATCCCACAAGGATTTATTAAGGTTTTATCAAGAACCGTCTTTATTGGGGGTGTCCCACATTCTATGGATGAACGCTCATTAACTCAACAATTGAGACCATACGCTGAAGTTCAATCCGTTATTTTGAACAGTGAAAGAAAACATGCTTTCGTTAAAGTTTATTCTAGAGCTGAAGCTGAACAGGTTATTCAAGCATTCAGTATTACTCATCATCCATCAGGTTTAAGAGCAAGATGGGGTGTTGGTTTTGGTCCAAGAGATTGTTGTGATTATCAATCTGGTACTTCAACTATTCCACTGTCAAGATTAACAGATGCTGATCAAAAATGGATTGTCGCTGCTGAATGGGGTGGAACCAATGGTTTACCATTACAATCTGGATTACATGTTGAAGAACCTGATATTGAAGTTGGTTCTGGAAATGTCTCTTCAAAATCCATCTCAAAGAAGATGCCAACTAATCAATCCCATAACGGTCCTAGATCTGATGGATTGCCATTAAGTGGTCATCAACAATACAACCAACGTATGGCACAACAACACTATCCACCACAACAGCAATATCCACCACAACATCAATCACCATCAAACCCTTACGGCCAACAAGAATTGACCAACCCGGGTAATATTCCAATCAACTTTGGTAACTTTGGTGGCAACCAAGCTCCACCAGCACCAGTTCTACAAGCACCAAACGCTAATCCATTGACTGCTGGTATGGACCCACAAATGATGGGTGCTATGATGGCTGCATTCATGCAAAGTCAACAAGCTCCACCTCAGCAACAAGGTGGTCAACAACAGCAGCAACCTGACATGGCTGCTATGTTTGCAAACTTGGCAAGTATGATGAAACAAAACCCACAATAATTTGATTTATTGAACCGGATGTTTCCTCAGAAAGAGGTTGTGTATATGTATATGTGAATGCGTATGTTTATTTTTTAATTTAACTACTTTTATTAATTCTTGCTTCATTTTGTTTATAATTCATAATATACACTTAGTATCCTTTAAAAGTCTACAAGCTTGTAAAATTGTAATCTGTTTACCATCAACATTTTTACGAACCGCTGAGATTATGTAAGATTTGAAAAATTCCAAAATATTCGATATTTGTTCTTTTGGATCGAGAGTTAGAATAAACTATCTAAAATTGATACGTTTCTTTAACTTCAACAAAAAACATTGGTTAAACAGATTTCTACTCCATCCACCATTCAACCACTCAAGTTTGAAAATTCATACTGTGTGTTCAAAGGTTTAATTGAATATACTGGATATATGAAACAATCGACCTAACAAACATACATAATCAACTAGTTATTTTAACAAACTAACACCCACATATCTTTATATACATATACATACATACTGAAATTGATTCATCATGGGTAAAGGAGCGTCCTTATTGAGATTCGATGCATTTTCGAAATCAACTGAAGATTCAAAGATCAAAACTACATCCGGTGGTGTTTTAACAGTTTTATGTTTCTTGACAACTTTCCTGTTATTGGTTAACGAATATAAAGATTATTGTAAAATTGTGACTAGACCAGAATTGGTTGTTGATAGAGATAGAAATTTAGATTTGGACATTAATCTAGATATTTCGTTCCCTAATTTACCATGTGATCTAATTTCATTGGATATTATGGATTTAACAGGGGATGTTCAAATCGATCTATTGAATTCTGGTTTCACAAAGACCAGATTATTAAAAGGTGAAGAAATCGCCGAAGAAAAAATGGACGCTAATGAATTAGAAAATTCAAATGCATTAGTTACTGGTGATTCAGGATACTGTGGATCATGTTACGGATCAATGAATCAAAATGATAACGATAAGAAGAGCCAAGAGGATAGAATATGTTGTAATTCTTGTCAATCCGTTAGAATCGCATATGCCAATGCGGGATGGAAATTTTACGATGGTAAAGATATCGAGCAATGTGAAAACGAAGGTTACGTCAAGAGAATTAACGATAGATTGAATGAAGGTTGTAGAGTGAGAGGATCTGCGAAAATCAATAGAATTGGCGGTAATTTACATTTTGCACCAGGTGCTTCAATTAGTCAACAAGATAAACACGTTCATGATTTATCATTATACGACAAACATAAGGATAAATTCAATTTCGATCATAAGATCAATCACTTTTCATTTGGATTAGATGAAGATCATACAACTACCGTTGTTGACTATGAAACTACACATCCATTAGATGGTAAAGAATTGAAAGTTAACAATAAGTATCAATTATTCTCATATTTCTTGAAAGTTGTTAACACAAGATTTGAATACTTGGATGGTTCATCAGTCAACACCAACCAATTCTCAGTGACACAGCACGATAGACCTTTAGTTGGTGGACGTGATGACGATCATCCACATACCATACACGCTAGAGGAGGGTTACCAGGCTTATTCTTCCACTTTGATATTTCCCCAATGAAAATAATAAACAGAGAAGAATACAACAAGACATGGAGTGCATTTATGCTAGGTGCTTGTGCTGCCATTGGAGGTGTTTTAACCGTTGCCAGCGTTTTGGATAGAACTATCTATACTGTCAATAAGATGTTGAAGGATAAGAAGGATACTTGAAGGTATGTGTGAATATATAGAGTGCTCAGTAGCTATGCTACATGAGCAAACATTGAATTTTTTAAAAACTGTTTAGCTAGTTATCAATGTATTATTGAACCATTAACCATATCAGGTAATGATGTGTGGTAGTAGAAAACAGCTTCCTTAAAATGAGCTATTCCCGAAATGGTAACTGTTGATTGAAATCTTCGCGTTGGCTTCTTCGCCCTGCACACGACAGACAAGCATTCCAAATCCAAATCCACACTTCATCTCTCTGTGGCTATTTGTCTTGAAATATATATTTTAATCCAAATCTACAAGTCCAACCTCTCAACCCATTTGTTGAAACGTTTGTTTGCCCTTGATCAACAGTCTTTTTTTCTCTTATTTACTTCGATAATTACACACAATATCAGTACTGTCTATTTATTCATTAACTTTATCCACTATAAAAGTCATATCTTTGCTTCAAATTGCATATATTATTAATACACATTCTATTTGACAGATTCGTTCCACTCCTTTAACAGACAAAAAAATAAGTAAAGAGTACTATTATCTATCAATTATCCTAATATACTCCGACCCATTATTACTGAGCTAATTTACTTTCACAATGTCATCATTTGCTCCGCCAATACGTACAAACTCATCTGTCTCAACGACTTCCTTGACCCCATCAAGAACTCCTTCAGGACCCATGGGTGCTGCAACCTTGATAATGAACAAACAAGCAAACCATTCCGATTCCTTATATTACATTTGTTTAAAGCTTCTGAAAAGATTAAGTAAAGTTCCTGGGATGAAATCTTACTTAGAATTGGCTTTTGCAAAATCAGAAGAAAATTCTGAAAAACAGGCAATTGCATTGAGTTCTAAAAGTACAACAGATACAAAGCACAACAGTTCACCATTCTCTGAATCCTTATTAAGTTATTGGAGTAGTACTTTATATACCTTTGGTGCCGGGATACTACCTGCTCAAATAGGGTACGATCCAGTTTCTCCAGTTTGGAAATTATTTCAACAAGGTGCACCATTATGCTTAATTTTCAATTCATTAAATCCAGAAAACTCTATCGAATTAGTATCATCTGATGATTTGAAAATCTGTAAAATGAGTGTTTACAAGTTTTTAGCTGCCTGTAAAATGTTTTTAAATGTTAGAGATGATGAATTATTCCCAATCACAAGTGTCTTTTCAGATGATACAAACAATTTATTAAAAGTTATTCACGCAGTTAATTTGGTCTTAGATTTCGACTCAAGATTTGATTCAGAACCAATCCCTGATCAACTGGTAGTTAGTGATTCAAGATCTAAAGTTGTTAAAGAGTTGGTTGAAACAGAGCGTAAATTTGTTCAAGATTTAGAAATTTTATTCCAATACAGAGGTGAATTAATTGAATCTGAATATATTTCAAGTGAAAATATCAATATGTTATTCCCTAACCTTAATGAAATTGTTGATTTCCAAAGAAGATTCTTAATCGGTCTAGAATGTAATGCGTCTGTCCCAAGCAAATATCAAAGAATAGGATCAGTTTTCCTTCACCCTGGTGCACAAGGTTTCAAAATTTATGAACCTTGGTCATTGTTCCAGAATTCAGCAGTTGAGTTTATTAACAGAGAAGCTGCAAACTTGAAAAAATCAAGCAGTTTAATTGGTTCCGCTTATGAATTGCAAAGTTTTTTAATCAAACCGGTTCAAAGATTATGTAAGTATCCAATGTTACTACAAGAGTTGTTAAAATTAACCGAACCCTCTTGGCCAAATCACAATGAGTTACATGTTGCATATTTAACTGCCAAAGAAGTTGCTAATAATATCAATGAATCACAAAGAAAATCAGAAAACATACAATTAATGAAAGATTTACAGGAGAAAGTCATCGATTGGAAAGGTTACAACATCGTTTCTGCTGGTGATTTATTGTTTGCAAACGTTGTCACAGTTAGAGATTTAATTGCCGATGGACACTCTTCAGAGAAGGAGGTTCATTGTTATTTATTTGAAAGAGTCATATTTTTCTTTAAAGAGATTCAACATAAAAACAGTCAAATTAGATTATTGACATCTAATAGAAAAAAATCAAGTACATCTCTAACGTCATCATCAAATTATTCTTCCTCAAATATACAATCTTCAAATATACAGTTATCCTTAAATGGTATAGTTTACATCAATAAGATTTACAAATGCATTACAAATGACCCCTCTTCCAATGGACACTATTTAACATTAAGATGGAAAGGTAATAAAGATTCAGGTGGATGCATTATTAAATTCAGAGCTGAAGAACAAATTAATCAATGGTTTAATACGATCAAAAGATTATCACAAGATGATTACTTTGTCACTCCAGATTCTCTGGATAACGCTATACCACTATCACAAACATCGATTTCAAACAATAGATCATCGTCATCATCATCTTCAGGAAGATCGAACTCGATCTCTTTAGAAAATCAAAGCTACTTCCTGCCAAAAATGCGTACTTCGTCAGCATCTTCCTCTAATCCTGGTGTCTACCCTCCATTACCAACTGACAAGAAATTCAGATCTGTTTCTTCACCTGCATCTATAATGGAACAAAGAGTGAATGGTTCTCCATTCACTAATATTCCATCGAATTCAAATGGTGATGCGTATGGTACATTAAACGGTAATTTCAGTGGTTTATCTATAAGTCAACCAATATCTAATAGCATTAATAACAAACAATTCCCACCGTTACCTAATAATTATGCACAGTTCAGTCAACCTCATTTTTTGAATTCACGTACAAACTTATCGCAACAGCAATCTCCACCTCCAGCATCCACTCATCAATCTAAAATCAACCTCAAATTGATCAATACACCGGCTCAGACAATTCATTTATCTGTTCCAAGTAACATCAAATTCCATGAGTTAACAATCACTTTGATCCACAAGTTGAACTATTCATTTGGCTTGAGTATTCCAATAACCACAGTACCATCACCTGGACGTTCAAGTGCTGGATCCAGTATTTCATTAGCAAATTCAGGATCTAACAATGATGCACAAAACGGTGGTGATAATGGGTCAGGAATCAAATTCAAGTTTAAGGATGAAGATGGTGATTTCATTAGATTCACCTCGGACGATGATTGGCTGATTGCCAAAGAAATGTTACAAGATTTGGATGAAGAAGAAGATAGAATATTGAACATTAAAGTTGTTTAAAAAAAAAAACTCCCAAAATTTTCATGCCCCCCTTTTTTGTGTTTTTTCTTCTCTTTTTTTTTTTCTTTTGCAATGACTTACAATTATATACTCATATACCATACTTTTTTTTGATCATGTTTTACTTCTACTTTTGTCCCCATCACCACACCGTGTTCTTCTTTTATCAACCTCTCTCTTTTTACTATATAAATTATCATTATTCAGCAGAATGACGATACCATTTTTAAAACAAATGAAATGCATACCTGAAAATATCTACATTAAACAGACAAAAAACAAAAGGCGGGGGAGTTGTTATAAGTAATGATCCCAGTAGATGACGACAAATCACTTAATTCGAAAATAAATAAACAGAAAGCTAATGAAATTCGCTTTATCAAATTTAAAATTAGAAGTTGTTCGTAGAATTTTGTACCAAAATAAACTCCGTCTAGTAAAAAACAAATCTCTATATTGGGTTTGAAAAATTAGATGAAGTTCTTCTACCACTACCATTATTTTCTTTGGATTATTGTTGGGGTAAAACAAAATCGGACAAATGTGAAAGAAGGATACGGAGAATTGAATCGGAAATAGTTCATCCGTCTAACAATAGCTAAAGTGTCAACTTGGGATGGGAGGGGGGGAGTTAACCTGTTTTAAATCCTTATCTAATTTGATTGTTTGCACAGCCGCAAATTTGAAAAGGGACTTTAAACGTTTATTCTCCGGATCGATGGTTTATTAGGTGGATTGGGTTGATATAATGCACCCTATAAATACATTCAAGTTCCCATCCACTCTGAATATAGATATGCATTGAAATTACCACGAAGAAGTATTCAATCATCAATATATATATTTAGCCAATTTGTCAAAAAAAAAAAAATTCACATACAATTTCAATATGTCTATTGTTGAAATCAAAGGAAAGAACGGGTACGGGTTGATGTCATTAACTTGGAGACCACAACCAATTCCATACGAGCAAGCATTTGCAACAATCAATAATGCTATTGCTGATGGTATTACATTTTTAAACGCTGGTGAGTTTTATGGTAACGCTCCTGAAGACACATATGCCAATTTGAAACTATTGAACGCCTATTTTGAAAAACACCCTGAAAATAGATCTAAAGTTACAATATCAGTTAAAGGTGCTTGTCCTAACTTTGTGGCTGATTGTTCCCCTGCTGGTATCGAAACTTCAATTAACAACATCATTAGTTATTTTCCTGATAAACAAATTGAATTGTTTGAGCCTGCAAGAATGGACCCAAGAGTCCCTGTTGAAGACTGCATCAAAAACATTATCCCATTCATTGAATCCGGAAAGGTTAAAGGTATCTCATTATCTGAAGTTAAAGCAGAAACAATCGAAAGAGCCAGTAAGATGTATCCAATTTCATGTGTTGAAGTTGAATTTTCAATGTGGTCCAGAGATATTTTATCAAATGGCATCATGGAAACTTGCCAAAAATTAGGAATTACCGTTGTTGCTTATTCACCATTAGGTAGAGGTTATTTAACAGGTGACATCAAATCAGTTGATGATATTCCAAAAGGTGATGTCAGAGGTTTATTCGATAGATTCAAATCTGATGAAATCTTGAAGGCAAACATGGCATTAGTTGATTACATTATCAAATTTGCAAAATCAAAGAACTGTACACCTGCCCAATTGGCTTTGTCATGGATTAGAAAATTCTCTGAATTCCCAGATAAATACGCTAGAGTAGTTCCAATTCCTTCATCTTCTACGCCTGAAAGAAACCACGAAAACAATACTCATATTGAGTTAACCGATGCTGAATTTGATGAAATCAATTCTGAAATTGATAGATTTGAGATTTCAGGTGGCAGATACAATGACCACGCTGCTGGATACCTTAACGGTTAACTCCATTAGCTAAATACTTACTTAATATATGATACTGTACAAATAACAAACAAGTATAGAATATATATATATATACATATAAATTACCAAAACTCCAATCAGTATCAAAGTATTATAGTTTATGTAGTTTATTAATGTATAGTGAAAAGCGGGTAATACCCCACTTTCAATCCCATCCAAAGAAAAATAATGCGTACATAAGTGCTTACATAACCTTTTTTCTTTTACTTGTTTTTTTTTTTCCTGTCGGTTTTGGGAGATGGGAAAGCTTCCAACAGCGTTAACGTATTGGATTGGATTGAACCTGATCACGAATGTATAATAAACATAGACTGGTGAATGGTACTAATCTAGACAATAGTACTCCAAAATAGATATCACTATATATAGAGCAATAAATACTAGAAAATATACAACTCACACTATGTCTATAATAAGATCTCTACTGGCCTCTCAATCGTCAATATCAAAAACCTCAATCAAATCATCATTTTCAATCTCACAACAATTTTCAACAACAAGCCAATTAAGAGCTCCTAAAAATAAGAAAGATATAGATGCCAAAAAAGCTGCTGAAAAGAAAATAGCTAGAAAAGAAGCCCAACGTAAATCAAATGCCAAAAAACCAGCAAGTTTATCACCATTGTTTATGGAAATATCACAAGCTTTAAGATACCTACGTGCATCCGAAGTGGGGAGACCAGTCAACGAAGCTGTTTTAAACATACGTACCACTGTGTTGAGTGAAAGAGGTGTGGCTCCATTACAAGGTGCAGTTAGATTCCCAAAACCATTGAAAGAAACAAGAATATGCGTTTTATCAATGGATGAAATAAAGAGACAAGAAGCTTTAGACGCTGGTGCTGTTGCCGCTGGTGACGTTTCAATGATTGACGAAATTCAAGCAGGTACTTTAGAATTGAATTTTGATAAAATTATTGCAACTCCAGATATCGAAGCTCAACTAAGAAAAATTGCTAGAGTTTTAGGACCAAGAGGTTTAATGCCAAACGCTAAAAGAGGTACCGTTACTAACGATATCAAGAAATTAATCAATGAAAGTTTGGGTACTCAACCATTTAGACAAAGAAATAGTTGTGTTGCTTTAACTGTTGGTAAATGTAGTTTCTCAGATGAAGAAGTTGTCAAAAACATCATGGCAACCTCTCAAGCTATCAAGGATTCTGTTGCTAGTATTAAAACCAAGAAGCCAATTATTGTTGGTGAAACTGTTTTAAGTACTACTCATGGTCCAGGTATTGTTATTAACTTTTAAATTATAAAGTTAATAATCCAATCTAAACCATTTTCTTCTTGTACATAGTTTCTACCTCGTTATTAAACTTCTTATACAATTAGTATATAAGTTATTCTTTGTTTTGTTTGTTTTCTTTGAAAACTTTCCTGTCTGTATATACACAAATATGCAATATTCTATAGATCATACGAATGAAAATTTATAACACTTTGATGATAAGAAGATTCAACAGATTTCTTTATAAAAATTACAAAAACTCAAAACTAGGTAAAATAACCGCCAATAGTAAAATCTAGCGGTTTTGCGATTAAATTTTAGGAGCTTCCACGAAGGTTCAGAATTTTGTTAGGTCAGAGATTCATCTGTATATAGATCAACTAATGTGTTTTTGTATATTTATTTATATACACAGCCAGTAGGAACAGAATACAGACGAACAAGAAAACTTTATACTGTATATAGACAGCCAATTGCATACGTACATAAACTTTGTGAACTTGAAATTCAACAGTACCAACATGACACAGAAATCTATAGACCCAAATACCGATGATGATCCAATGAACAAACCTATACCACCACAAGATCCATCAGAGATTCTTTTAACAAGAAAGATCATATTCTCGGTATTATTAATAGGTATATTTATTGGATTACCATTATGGAACCTAACTACATCTGTTCATAGAGCTGAATTACCACAAGATGATATATTTAAATTGAATTCTGAGTTGAATTCCATGATCAACTATAATATTCCAGTGTATATTGATTTACCAGCACCATTATCGGAGATGTTGCAAGAAACACAGCTTTTGATTGATAATACATTGAAAGAAGATTACAAATTACCTATCAAATGGAGTATATCGTTAATAAACGGACAAGGAACATACACAGATTATAAAATTCAACTGGAATTGGTTGATACCAAAGAAGATGGAGGAGGAGGAGAATCTATCTATATTTCACCATTTGACGATAGATTAACCAGAATATTTTTATCTTCGAATGTAATTACGCAGAATAAAGTTCCTGAATTCATAAGCAAAGTGTTACTTGAACATGTTTTTAAATCCGAGATTGAAATGTTTATGAATTTAGAGAAACCTGAAAGTGTGATAAAAATGCCATATTCACCAGATTATCATATCAGTTTGTCACTTTTACAAGGTGGATTAACACCAATTGGATGGGATATTGAAAATGCATCAAAATTGTTTATTAATTATTTGAATAACATTAAGAATTTTGCTAATTTCACATTAGATACCCACGTTGAACATTACGAAAAATTATCATCGAATATAAACTTGAATTACGATAATGAAACAGGAGATTATTTATTGAAAGAGACTGATACTTCAACTTTTATTGATTATTCAGAATGGGGGTTGGATCAAAATACAGAGGATGTTCCAGCTATCAATCTACTTGTTTATGTTCCATCCATTGAAAACAAACCAATTCAAATTGAAAATTCACAATCAAATTCATTTATCGTTCCACAATGGGGTGGGGTTTCAATTTTAAACACTGATAAAGATTATTTAACTTTAGATGATTTAATCCCAGTGATGGAAATTTTTGCATCTCATTTATTCCAATTAGTTGGGGCTCCAATAAATCCTAAGTCACCATTTATTAGATCTGATATATTAACAAGATTCCAAACTTTGAAAAACTTGAAAAAATCGTTGGATAATTTAATTTCTTTGGTTAAATTGTGCAATCAACTTGAAACGATTTCTATTCCAGACAGTACATTAATTCAAGTTAATTTATCGATCGAACAAGTTAAATTATCAATTGAAGCTTTAAACAACGGTCAATATGGGTTAGCTAACAATTTAGCTTCCAAAGCATTCCTTTTATCAAACAAGGCATTTTTCCAAAAAGGTATGGTTCAACAAATGTATTTCCCTGATGAACACAAGATGGCTGTTTATGTTCCATTGCTAGGCCCAATTGTGACTATTGTTGCATTAGGTTTCAAAAGATCACTTTCTGATATGAAGATGTTCCGTAATAGTAAAACGAATTGATTTATTTGGTGTATTTATGCATATATATATATATCTGAGTATACTTATATGAGTTTAATAGTTAATTAATAGAAAAAGAGGACTATGTATCCTTCCCTTATTTTTTATTTCCCTCTCTTTCCCAATGTTAAACTTTCCAACTACTCCATTCTCCATTCTCTAGTAATACTATAAGACAGACAGACTGACCGACTGGCTGATGTACGTGCCCACTCACGTGCACAACAGAACGCGTGGAAGCCCAAACCTCCCTACGCGTACTGCTCGTGCTGCCCGCCCGCCTGATTCAATTCAGCCTCCCCGTGGCGCACTCACAGTACAACAAATCCGCCCAATGAACAAATAAATTACATTGTTTTAATACTGTGAACCATTTTTTTAAGATTTTGTCTTTTGTCTGATCAAAGCATTTAAATTATCTGTTTATAATAAATTTTTCAGTATTTTTTATATTCAGGCAGGCAGGCAGGCACCTGTTGGTTTTTTTAAAATACATTGAATCTCAAAAAAAAAAACACAGCACGACTACACATATCCCCATCACCTCCATCTTCTTTTCTCTCCTTTCTATTAATACTCTTCATTTCTTTTCCCCCCCTAAACGTTTCAATTACTTCATCGGGTCTTTTTGTTTTTTAAAAGAAATTCTGTTTCTCTTTTTTGATGATCACAGATTCACACTCTCAATTCATCCAGTAGATATAGATAATTAGATTTCAATTTGAATTTCCTATCGTTCTCTTTTCTTTGCATTATCACAATTATTCAATTCATATAACAAAACAATATATAAAAATAGTACACATAACATAACAAAATGTCAATATCAAGAGTTCGTCAAAGACTGAAAAAACTTGATTCACTGCAAATCTTTGGTACAATTACATTGCTCCTGATGATAATATCAATCTTTAAAATTTACAATGCTACAAACACACCATTATCATTATTACCATCCTCCGATGGATCAGTGGAAGATAAATCAGCAGAATCATTACAAACCGATCTATCATCACCAATTGGGAACAGAAAAATTCCTTCTGGTGCAACAACAAGTTATCAAAGAGAAAATGCAACCATCATGTCATTATGTAGAGAAGAAGACATGTATGAAATCATGAGATCTGTTCGTCGGTTAGAAGATAGATTCAACCATAAATTCCATTACGATTGGGTTTTCTTAAACAACAAGGAATTTTCAGACGAGTTTAAAACTAAAGTTGGTAATTTAGTTTCAGGTGAGGCTAAATTTGGTTTAATCCCTGAAGAACATTGGTCATACCCAGACTATATCGATTTAGACAAAGCTCGTGACGAACGTAAGAAGATGGCTGATAAAGGGATCATTTATGCCGATTTGGAATCATATAGACACATGTGCCGTTTCAATTCCGGATTCTTTTATAAGCATCCATTAATGATGGATTACAAGTATTATTGGAGAGTTGAACCTGATGTTAAATTCTATTGTGATATCGATAAAGATCCATTCAAGTATTTGAGAGAAACTGAAAAAATTTATGGTTTCACAATCAGTATCCATGAATTCCAAGCCACAATTGAAACTCTATGGCCAACGATCAAGAAATTTTTAATTGAAAAACCAGAAGCCCTTCATGCAAACTCATTCATTGATTTCATTTCAAACGATAAAGGTAACACTTACAATTTATGCCATTTCTGGTCTAATTTTGAAATCGCTGATATGGATTTCTGGAGATCGCCAGTATATGAAGAATTTTTTGAATATTTAGATAAGAGTGGTGGATTCTTCTATGAAAGATGGGGTGATGCACCAGTTCATTCAATTGCCGTTTCTTTATTCTTAGATCAGTCCAAGATTCATTACTTTGAAGATATTGGTTACAACCACGGTGTTTATTCAATGTGTCCTATTGATGATGCCATTTGGTTAAACAACAAATGTAATTGTAATATGAATGACGATTTCACTTTTAGAGGTTATTCTTGTGGTAAGAAATACTTTGAAGTTACAAAGAAAGAAAAACCTAAGAATTGGAAATCTTATGCTGATTTATAAGTGAATTCATATATATATATATATATTATTACTCTATACTATCATATTCTTATTTACTACGTACGATTATTATTTTGCTCTTTTTTTGACTTTCATTGTTTTAATTTGTGTGTTTTTCATATATTAGAAAGTTATATTACCAATCCAAGTAGAAAAAAACGGTAATCAGAAAAAAAGATCATCATATCTGTGTAAACCTATCCGTCCCTGAATTTGTATATTATTCAACAACGGCAATGGATCAATCCAACGGTTCATGATTAATGCAACCTGCAACGCGAATCTCTTTATATAGTATACACGCAATCAAGATTAGTGATGTTTAATAAAGAGTATTGCTAGTAAAAGAGGATTAATTGCATATTTTGTGTATGATACGATATGATATAGATGGAAGGTACATGCAACTGAAAACCGAAAGAAACGTAAAATTAGAAGAATAGAATGGAGTACAATACAATACAACAAACAGACAAACAACAAACAGTTCAAATGCCGAATCTGAGCGGCTTTTTCTTCTTACTATTTAAATACCAAGAGTTCTTTTTTTTTGGAAACCAACCCAACCGAAGAGATTAAGAACAACAGACAGTTGAAAGGTGAAGTTGAGACAGAGTTTCAAATTGGATAAAGAGAAAGTAAAAGAAATATTACTGCTGTTGGTGAACTAGTTATATAGTAGAACTAATAAATGCTTTTATTTGAATTTAGATTGAACTTAATAAGGTAAAATGCCTCAACACACCTACGTATACAGGTTGTATACATGGCTTAAAACGGGCGCGCAACAAGGACAAGAAAGAATAAGCATAAAAAAAAGAGACTGAGACAGACTTACGGAGCTAAGAAAAGCACTCCGCCTGGTCTTGTCTCTACTATGGTATGGTATATGTCTCTCTTTCTCTATATTCATATAGAAACTTTTCAAAAAAACAGTTGTAGTTTTCCAACCAACAATACAAGAGTACATAAAAACAACAAGCATACACACACACATACATACACCTATACATACATACGCATTGCCGACTTTTTGATTTCCCGGTGAGGAGTCCGTCGCTCGTCCGATGCAAAAGTCATTGGATTATTAACTGTGTGGGCCATCCCTCACC
>JAKTPI010000045.1:46816-65808 GCA_030557545.1 Ogataea salicorniae
AGCGTCCTTATCAACTTTTATTTATTTGTGTATTGTTGTTATCACTATCAGTGATTGATAACTCTGAAAAAGCTTAATCAAAACAGTATATATATATATATATTACATCTTTTCTTAAGATATATAAGTGTTTATATATATTTATGTATATATATGTATATAAACAGTTTAACCTCAAAGAATCCCGATAAACTCACTCTTCTTTTTTTTGAATATATATCCATTCATTCATACTTCATTCATTTATTGTGTTTTCAATTTCTGGCTTTGGAGCAGAACAAAGTGGCTTAAAAAAAACAAAAATCCAACACAAACAAACAAACTCTGCGCTCGATATTTGTATTGCATATAATAAAATACATACACACACACATCTACATATATATATATTGAACTTTAAATTGGCTATTCAATTCAGCATTAAAGAAACAAACTAACCAACCTACAGTTAATATTTTTGCTTGTTTTTCTTATAATCCATTAGCAAAACCAAAAAAAAAGAAAGGACACACCGTAACTGGCATAGGTATATATACACATCATAGCTGTATAACTATAATCTCATTTACTTTTTTTCCTAAATAATCACCATAGTACCACCAAACTGTCATCATATAGACTGTAAGAACAATAACTAAAGAAAAAATAAAAATAATAACTATATGATACATTCAATATGAGAGTGATACAGTTTCGTTCATCAAATATCAAACTGTTAATCTTTTCAGTGATAATCTTTTTAGTTTTCACTATTTATCAATCAATCAATCAAATGAACAGTCTGAAAAATTCTCTGTCAAGTTTGAAACTGAATGATTACTTGAAATCAAACAACAGTTCAACCCAAATAATATTCAACACAAAAGATGATGATTACAACAAAAAAGAATTGGCTAATCTTAACTTAAACAATAATCAAATTGTTACAGATTCTCCAACAAAGATATCCCCCCAAACAAAAAAGTTTAAAGTTGTGGATATCCCAGATAAAGAAAGTTTGGGAATTGAAAATGACGAGCTATCACCACCAGATTCATTAGTCAACAGCTTGAAAGTTGTCAAGGTCGCTGCCAATGATGAATTCTCACAAGAGATTGAGAACGACAATGACGAGGATGATAATGATAATGATAATAATAACAATCACAATGAAATCACACAATCTGAAACTGCAACTTTATTCAATTCACCTGAAGCAGATGATTCAGAAGTAAGCAAAACACCAGTTGAACAAAAAATCCCAATGAATCCGTTACTAAACACTCCATTAGACAATTCTGAATTTAGAAATCCTACTATAGCACCAATACCGATCGATTACGAAGGTTCAATGACAACAATTTATAAACCATACGAGCAAATCAGAAAAATTAAACAGTATAGTAATTCTCCAAAGGGGATAACAAAAGCAAATGCAACGTTAGTTACATTAGTTAGAAATGAAGAATTGTACGATATGTTGGATTCGATATATCAATTAGAATCAAGGTTTAACGAAAAATATCAATACGATTGGGTTTTTTTAAACGATAAACCTTTTACTGAAGAATTCATTAAATTAACATCATCAATGGTTTCAGGTACAGCCAGATACGGTATCATTCCTTTTGAACATTGGTCATACCCTGATTTCATTGATGTTAACAAGGCTAAAGAAATGAGAGAATCAAGAATGTTTGCCAACGTTGCTTATGGTACAAGTGAATCATACAGACACATGTGTAGATTCAACTCGTTGTTTTTTTATAAGCATCCAATATTGGACGATTATCAATACTATTGGAGAGTAGAACCTAAAGTTTCATACTCTTGTGATATTTTATTCGATCCTTTCAAGTTGATGGTTGATGAAGGTAAAGATTATGGATTTACCATTACAATGACTGAATTCCCTAAAACTATTGAAACTTTATGGGCAACCTCATTGAAGTATTTCAAGGATGAGAAACTCTCACCTTTATTACCAGTTGATAACTTAATTTCATTTATTTCAGACGATGATGGTAGGAGTTATAATTTATGCCATTTTTGGTCTAATTTCGAAATTGCAAACTTGGATTTCTTTAGATCGGAACTTTATGAAAATTACGTTAATTATTTAGATAGAGCCGGTGGGTTTTTTTATGAAAGATGGGGTGATGCACCAGTTCACACCATTGCCGTTGCATATTTAATGGAAAAATCCAAAGTTCATTTATTCCAAGACATTTCATACAGACATACAGTGGCTGGATCATGTCCATTAGATGACGCTCTAAGAGAAAGAGCAAACTGTATCTGTAATCCGAAATCTGATTGGACAATCTCTTCAGATTCATCATGTAACAAGAGATTTTTGGATGTTACAGAGAGAGAGAAATCGGTTGATTTTGATAAATATGTACAAATTTTACAAGAGGAGAATTTAATCAAACAACAACAAAGAAACGAAGTTTTGGAAAAAAAGAGAAATAGTGCTAGACAAAGAGCAGAGGAAAGAAAACGTAAAGCTGATGAAAGACGTAAGAAGAAGTTGGAAGGCAAGGCCAGTGGGACTGGTGGCGTTGTTGAATCTAAGAAGCAAGTTGCTGATAGAGCTACTAGAGGAAGGGTTAAAAACGGTAGAAGTTGAAACAGTTGATTGAAATAACTTTTACAGAAAAAATGAAAATTTTACATGTAGGTAGTTATCAATTACAAAAATTTAGACAAAAGAATGAAATTCTATTATATATAAACCATATAAAAACAACAGATACTTTGTAGTTTCTCAAGAAATACATCCAATCAGAGACTAAGCGATTAAGTGACGAATGAACGAGGCATAAAGTTTTGCTTAAACTTATTAGCATTAAGATTGCGTAATTTTTATGAAATTTAATTTACCGTAGTTGAATTATATCAGAGGCGGTGTATAATAAATATACTTGATAGTTATTAGTAGATAAATAGATATATATATATATATCATTCAAACGATGAGTTTTCATCAAACAAGTGATACTAACATCCTCCATTCTCCCGTTAGGTACATAATTGTACATAATAATACTAATAATAATTCACGCGTTTCATTTTGGCGTGTCTCAAACACACACGACGGGGTTTGAAAATTGACAATTTTAATAAGTAAAAAATCTGTCAATTTAATCGTTCCAAATACGTGTTAAATAGTTTTAACTCTATTAAAAACCTGTTTTCCGTGTTCTGTGGGCTTTTATTTTTTTTTTTTTACGTGATTGGAATGAGAATGAGAATGTGAGTGTGAGTGTGAGTTGACCCCTTCTGTTTTACTCGTGATCTTTCACTTTCTTCGTCTTTTACAATTAAAAGAACGTTAAACCAGTTACTCTTTCCAATGAAAATTTGGTTCAATTTTTAGTATAGTTACAAATCTCAATTGCTTTGCTTTCCATTAAGTATACACCCCACCCCCAACAGAAAAAAAAAAATACAAAAATGGCAAGAACAAATGCAAGATTAATCAGGTTTGCAATATTCGCAACTGTATTGATCCTATGTGGTTATATACTCTCCAAAGGTTCTTCCACTTCATATTCTGTGTCCAACACTGACTCCACTTTAGATTCATCAAATGTTGCTGATGGTTCTACTGCTGCTGTCCCTGCTGGTGCTGTTGGTGCTGCTGGTGCTGCTGGTGCTGTTGATGCTGTTGATGCTGCTGCTGCTAAAGAAGTTGAAGCCGTTACTGGTGGTAAAGTTAAGAAAGTTGTCTCCACTACTGGTGGTAAAGAAAAGGCCACTTTTGTTTCTTTAGCCAGAAACTCTGATTTATGGGAATTGGTTGGTTCTATTAGACAAATCGAAGACAGATTCAACAGCAAGTTCCATTACGATTGGGTCTTTTTAAACGATGAAGAATTCAATGAAGAATTCAAGAAGGTTACCAGTGAATTAGTCTCTGGTACCACCAAATATGGTGTTATTCCACACGAACAATGGTCATTCCCACCATGGATTGACACTGAAAAGGCTGCCAAGACTAGACAAGAAATGAAAGAAAAGAAGATTATCTATGGTGATTCCATCTCTTATAGACACATGTGTAGATACGAATCCGGTTTCTTCTACAGACATCCAATCCTAGATGAATACGAATGGTACTGGAGAGTTGAACCAGGTATCAAGATCTTCTGTGATGTTGATTACGATGTTTTCAAGTATATGAAGGAAAACAAAAAGAGTTATGGTTTCACCATTTCTTTACCTGAATATAAAGAAACTATTACCACTTTATGGGATACCACCAAAGCTTTCATCAAGGAAAACCCTCAATACATCCCAGAAACTAATTTAATGGATTTCATCTCAGATGATGGTGGTGTTTCTTACAACGGTTGCCATTTCTGGTCCAATTTCGAAATTGCTTCGTTGTCACTTTGGAGATCTGAAGCTTATACCAAATATTTCGATTACTTAGATCAAGCTGGTGGGTTCTTCTATGAAAGATGGGGTGATGCTCCAGTCCACTCTATTGCTGCTTCATTGTTCTTACCAAAGGGTGAAATCCATTTCTTTGATGATGTTGGATACTACCACGTTCCATTCAATAACTGTCCTGTTGATGAAGATATCAGAAGGGAAAAGAAATGTATGTGTGCTCCAAAGGAAGATTTCACTTTCAAGGGTTGGTCATGTACTCCAAAGTTCTATAACGTTATGGGATTGAAGAAACCTCAAGGTTGGGAAAGATACTCCAACTGATTTTCTTTTTTTTTTTTTTTACTAAACACCCAATCCTTATCTTATCTTCCCCCCCTCCCCATCTGTTGTTGTTTTAATTTGTTAGTTTACTGTATATTTTATATGTAAACCATTTTACCCTTGTTTTATATATATATATATACTTATATTGATTCAAATCAAAAGAAAAAAAAAACAAAATATTTATGAAAAAGTTTATCTATTACACTAATTGTATAATTTACAGAAATGTTTACCTCACACCATTATGAGTTAAGTCACGTGATGCGCCCTCAAAAAGAATAAACACCTTTTTTATCTTGCTTTATTTATGTCCCCTATATTCTGTCGTTTTGAGATTTTAAAAACATGAGATAGGCAATTCGAGGGTAATTATTTAATTAAATTTATTCAAAAACTTGAACAACTATACAAGAGGCAACAACCAATTTTTCAATTTTGATAATTTTTTCCATTTTTTATTATCGTTTTTTTTTAAATCAGACTCAATTCATAAATTAAACATACCTGAAAAAATGTCGGATACCGAAGTAGAATCAAACACCACGATTTCAACATTAAACATTGATCAAATTCTACAAATCTTAGATGATGCATCTGTTGAATGTTTTGAATCTAAAGATTTCATCACTTTTTCCACTGTTTTGGATATCCATTTAGGCAATTTATCCATATATTCCGAAGATGAAAGAGTTGATTTGTTAAATAAATTGATTGAAATTTTCACACTCAACAACGAATTACTGTATGAAGTTGGTTGGGATTTACCAGCCATTTTACTCTCTTTCGTAGACTGTGAATGCAAGCCTGCTATTTCGTTGCATTCACAAAAGACCACTGTTTTAATGTTGAAAGCAATTGAATTGTTGACGTTATTTGGAAATCCTAAGGAATTGTTATTGACTTGTTGTGATTTAATCGGGAATTTAACACAAGGTGAATCGCTCTCTCAAGATTTTATCAAGTCTATCCCGGATGAGTTCCAATTATTTTACACTGAACAACCAATTAGAGTTTACTTAATAAAGTTCCATTCATTACTGGAACTAATAAACAGTTCACTAAGGAAAAATAAAACAATTGTGCCTTCAAAGTTCTTAAGTATGGTTATCACAAAACTAATCAGGATGTTGAATTTAGATCCTAACCATTCGAGACAAATCCCAATCACAAGAAGGCTGTACACTTTTATCAGAGATTATACTCCACCTAATTTACCAACTGACAATACAAATGATAGCTTGGAGGATCTAATGAAAGTTGTTGAATCAGAAAACTATTTACAACGTCAATTGTTAATTTTGTTCTTTTCTTTTGTTGTTGAGCATGCAAGTTATGGATTACCAACACAACTTTTAGCCAACGTTTTCCCCAATTTAGTGACGGATCCTCTCGTTAAAGCTAGATACAAAGAAGAGTTTGAATTCATGACGAGATTCATTACACTGGGTTTGTCAATGGATTTAGAATACGATACTTTGTTTAGCAAAGAAGTTGAAGAAGCAGTCGAATTGTTTGATAATTCTACTAAAAATTTGAAAAATAGTGAAGATATGTTTGAATTAGTGATTAATAGTTATAACAAAAAAGTTGCCCAATCAAGTGAATCGTTATCGAATTCAATGTCAATCAATTCAGTTACATTTTTATTCACTTATGGATTGTTTATCGAAAATGAAAGGTTCAAGCTGTCTAAATTTAAATTCATGGATTTGATCAAGTTACAATTAAACGTTCTAATCCCATATCTAGTCCAACCTAAATTGATCAATCAAACCACTATTGTTTCATTAATGATTTTAACATTGAAATCGTTAGATGATTCAAGTTTGGCTGAATTGAATAAAAACGATCTAACTGATATTTCAAGCGATAACAAGTTGTTACTTTTATCATATCTACAATATTTAACTACACTGTGTTTGAGTATCAATAGTCCATACTTGAATAAGTTTTTCTACACTATATTGATCAAGATTTTGATTTCAATTGATGAACCTATAGCTTATGAGTTTTTAATCGATAGTTTGATAAATTCACCAGATTTAGACGGTTTGAAAATGAACTTGATTGGAATGCTGAGAGATTTGATGAAGATGAACAAACCAGTTGCATTACCAATAACCGAATTACCCAACTTTAAAAATAAATCAGAAGATGAACAACAACAACAAAAACAACAACAACAAGCTCCAGAGTTACCACCTCGTTCATCAATCAAATACATCACATTAACAGAAGATAGATCCATTCAGTTATTGTCGTTGTTAGCAGAAAGTATCAACGATACGTTCAACTTTGATGAGAAAACCATTCAATTGAACGAATTGAATTGTGTCTTGTCGTATTTGAATTTAATCAACACCATTAATACTTTCCCTGTTGACAGAATTACGATTTTGATTAGTGAGCTGGAGAAACTAATCAAGCAGTTCAAGCTAATAAAGGGTAAGAAGACCAATAATGATAATAGTAATAAGGATGACCATGAGAGTGAGGAAGATAATGAACAATTGATCAAATATCTAGAGATTGTTTCATTCAACATTGAAAAGACAAAGAAATTTTATCAACTTTGAACTTTTCAGTGCTAATTCTATATATATAATAATTACTTGATTTTTTATGCGTTGTTTTTCTTTTTTTGAATTACTATTTGTATATTTGTGTTTAGCTCGTGATTGATGCATTTTCACTTTTTTTACAGTTGATTTCTTATTCAGATCATTTCTAACTTTAGTATTATTTCTAAATATAAATATATATTTATAAACGCACAACTTGAATCCTTCAAAAACAAAAGAGAGAAAAGAACAAATATAGGACGACTTCCCGTGGATGTAAAAAAAATATAATTCAAGTACAGTGTGTTGTCAATATCAGGGTTTTGATGAATGTTGGAAACAGGGTTGTATCTTCATTATAAGAATACTCAGAGTGAGCTGAGATAAAATTATCATCATAAACAACACATGTATATGTAAATTATATTTCTTTCTTCAACCTTTTTTTTTAAAAAAATAAAGGAATCCATCGTATACTGCTCTTGAAATCTTATTCTTTCTATCCTCACATTGATAGTTTCATTTCATCTTCAGATGCTCGTGATAAAAAACGATGACAGAAAGAGGAATGAATCAAAAGAAAAAGTGAGGAGAAGGAAACAAAAGGTAGATGAATGATAGAGAAGAGATAGTGTATACTAAATATATATACATCTCTGAAAATCATCACCGTATTGAATAAACAGGCAGTTGAGAGTTAATGCAACTATACTTCACTGTCAAATTGATCAACTAAACAAACTCCTATTTGTTTTTTTTTTCTCTTGCTATTAAATCGACCAATTTTAACAGCAGTATTCAATAACTAACAACTGTATCTATTCTAAATCATCTTCATACTTTGGAAAATTTGACCTTTCTAAAGTACTTTGCAGGCTAAAGTAAAACAAAGCCATAGATAAACAAGAAAGTGTGAGAAAGCATAAGAGATTCATTTAAATAGTGCAAATTTTCTTTGAGTTGACAGAAAAAATTTTGGACTGAAAAAAACAGAGACGGGTAACTTATAGCGTAAGCAATGATATAATCAAACTATCTAAGCGTTTATATAGGTTTTATAGCTTTTATATATTTCACTATCAATAGATAGAACGATATTAAACATCCACTTTATAGATCTATAGGAGAATATATCAGCAGATTACAACTCTATCATGTCTAATGTTTCATCGTCAGATAACAAGGATTACGAATGGTTACTAACGAGGTCTAAGACCGCTTATGAGTTTTTATCATTGGAAAATTTAAAGACAAGTGAGATATCTTTGGATTCAATTAAGAAATCATACCGTAAAAAAGCATTAATATTACATCCTGATAAGAATAAATCAGCAAATGCAATAGAAGAATTTAGAGAGATTTCAATTAGTTATTTGGTGTTATCGAATGTTGAGTTAAGAACTAAGTACGATCTACATTTAAAGAATGAAAAGGTAAAGATAAGAAATAGAGTCCTTAACGATGAGAACAAAAACCAGTTGAAGAACGAGTTAATAAATAACGAATTGAATCATTTCAGAGTGAAGAAGAATAAAGATCGATTGAATCAAAAGATTGAATATTTAAGAACTCAAAATAATCTGTTGAAGAAGTCCAAACTGAATGAAATTTTAAAGAATAATAAAACATCAATAAATACATTTTCACCATCTGATGCTGGAACTAATAACACCAAAAGTACAAACAAAGTTGTCAAATTATCTACCAAAATCAAGTTGAAATGGAAAAACAAACCACAGTTATCATCATCTATAAATCCGGAAATAATAAAATCGTTGATGCAAGTATTTGGAGAAATCGATTCAATAAATTTTATTCACGATGATGATTCAAGCCATACTACGAATTATAATTATGCAAATATAACATTCCATGAATTAACATCCTGCATTTTATCGTATTTGCATGATTATTCCAAGACTGATAATTTATGGGATGAACTTGGTATGAGACGTTTAGCAAGTTTACTAAGATCTGTTAAATTGGTTGGTTTCAATGATGAGAAATTTGAAACTAATCAGTTGAATTTTGATACTTATGTTGGATTAAGTCTTTTAAAATTATTTGAAAAAAGGTCAACATAAAAAACCAATAAATTAATTTCACTTCATGAACTCACTATATCAAATTTCATATATAGATATATACGCCCCATTTTTAACCCTCTAATGTAATAATAATTAATCAGAATCAATTACAATTGTTTCTGGTGATCTCGCTTTATCTTTAATTGATGGATGTGACTTGTTTTTATCTTTTCTCTTTTTACCGCTTCTTAGTGATTGACCAGCACCTTGGAAAACAACTTTCTTACCTTCTGCTCCTTCTTGTTTATCTAAATCAGCAAATTCACCTTTGTAAGGTTTAACAGGGTATCCGAAAAACAAGTATCCATCAGGTAGTATCAATGGTTTGATTGGTCCCGATAGATCCAATTCGATATTCTCTAGATTCTCTTGTTGTTTTTCTTTATTTATTATTTTCTTACCCGATAGTTTAACCCCTTCACCGTCAAATTTACTCTTGTTATTTGATGATTTCAACAAGTTCTGATAATTGATTTGCTTGGCCATCATACCTTTACCTTTCAAAGAAGGATTGTTCACTGCTTTTTCTTTCTTTAATTTATCAGCATCTTCTTTCAATTTCTTATAATCTGGTTCCACATATCCAACAGGAGGAGCAAAATCTGTTTCTAAATCTGTTTCAATAATACAAATACCATTTGATCTTGATTCTGGTTTAGCTTCTAAAATTTTAATTTTGTAAGTTTGATCATTATAATTCATTTCAATAACATCATCCACTGTAAGTGTTGTGAATTTTCTTAGAGTGTTTTCAAGGACTGCTTTTGGATCACTAATTTCCAAAAAATCAACAGATTGTGGTTCTAATTTAACAAATTGACCTTGAGGCAAATCTGCAGTTTGAATGTTAACCAAGGATCCTGGTTCGGCTTTGATTGTATCCATCATCCATTGTGGTAAATAACATCTTCCTTCTTCAGCGGTAAATTCTAAGACACCGCTGTGGGTTGACATACCACTTGCTTCTGACTTAATCTTGAATAACATGGGATATCTGATATTTAACATTGTTAATTTATGTAATGAAGTCTGTGGTAAGAATATCTTACCTCCATAATTAAAATCGTCTTTCCTATTGATACTTGGCATCATTGAAATTGGGTAGCATCTGAAGAAGTCTTCAAAAGTTTGTTGGATTGGAACCGAAAGGCCAAACTGACCAGTTGATCCTGCATTGAATCCACCGAAATTAGAAAACTAATTTTAAAATCTATGTGTTAGTAAAACTGTACCCAGCGAACAGGAGTCAAGAAGTGAGTAAGTGGAACATACCATTGTTATTGCAATTGATCCTATGTTTGCTCAGTTATTGTTGATTGTGTGTAAGTAGAGTAAATGTAATGAATCAACTTTTTTTGCCACTCTGATGGGCACATATATTCAATTAAACTAAAGACGGCAATTAGATCAAAGAAAGAAAACTGTGTGTGCACCTGCGAAACAAAGACGTCTCCACTAACAAAAACATAAATAAATAAATAAAACACGAAATTGATGTATAGATTAATGCTATACTAGCATTAAATCAGTCTGATCTCACTTGATCAACCCACAATAAACCACACACATATACATACATCAAACGCAATGCCATCGAGTAACGATAGTTTGAACATTGATGATAATTTCCTTTTAGACGATGCCCATACAAATAAATTAAGAGACTTGATAAACTCAGATAGCGACGATAACAATCAGGATGTCTTATTTTCAGACGATGACTTGTTTGATGACGATTATATCGACGATGAAAACCCAATTAATCCAAAGCAACAATTATCAAAATACAAAGGGAAAAAAATAAGTGAGCATTCAAAAGGTTTGGACTCATATGACAATGGTGATGATGACGATTATGAATACAGTGGAGAAGAAGATGAAGAAGAGGAAGAAGATTACGAGGATAACCATAACACTGGTTACGAACAACCTAGCCCAATAGATTTTGGATTCAGCAGTGATGAAGATGAAGCCTTCAATGAAGAGGACATTGATGAAGATTTTGAATTTAGAAATGCATTAAGAGAAGCCACCAATTTCAAAGTTAAACCAAAGAAAGGTGATAAGAAGAAAAAGAAGAAAGGTGGATTAGCAGCATTAAGACGTAAAATCAGAAGAACTGAATTATCACCGGAAGTGAAACAATTGTTAAGTAAAGCTAACGAAGCTTTTGTTCGTAACGATTTGCAAATCGCTTTAAATCATTATTTGGAAGTTGTCAGATTAGATAAGAGTAACTTTAGTGCCTACAAAACGTTGGGTGAAATTTACAGATTACAAGGGAATTTCAACAAGTGTTCTAATTTTTGGCTGTTGGCTGCCCATATCCATTCGTGGGATTATGAATTCTGGAGAACATTAGCAGAACTATCTGTTGAATTAGGACACAAGAGACAAGCCATGTATTGTTACACCAAGGCAGTTTCGTCAAGTAATCACACCGATTATGATTCGATTTTTGCAAGAGCTTGTTTGTATAGGGAAAGAGGACAGTTCAAAAGAGCTTCTGATAGTTTACAAAAATTGAAAGCAATTTTACCAACTGAACCAAAAATTTTCAGAGAATTGGCAAAAGTTTACGTGGATGAAAATAGAGTCAACGATGCTATTACAATGTATAACAAAGTGTTGGATGAAAACATGAAATTTAGAAAATTGGGGAATAAAAGTGACAAACCCGATTTCAAGACTATCAAGTTTGATTGGTCTGAATTGAACATTTTGCTTGAGTTATACGGCAAGAAATCTGCTTGGGTATTAGGTATCAAAACTCTAAGACAATTATCAAGATGGATCCAAGGTAGAGAAAATCAGACGTTTTGGGACGAATCATTTGTGTCGGATCCAGAATTTGATGACAGAAGATTTGAATCAAATAAATTTAAAGGTTTGTCAAACGAGGAAAAATTGAAGGAATATCAATTACCGATTGATATTAGAGTACAATTAGGTTCATTTAGATTGAATTCCAAAAATACAAAAGAAGCTTTGATCCATTTTGAGAAAGTTTTGGATCAAAACATTGAAGAGACTGCTGATTTGTATTTGAAGATTGGAACTGAATTAGAAACTTTTGGACTTTATGCAGAGGCATTAAAGTTTTTATATCCCCTTTCTTACCTTGAAGAAAACAACACACCAGAGTTGGTTCTGTCAATCGCTAAATGTTTAAGAGAAACAGAAGAATTTGAACTTGCAAAAGAAGCTTATATCAGGTTACTAGAGTACGATCCATCAAATGTTGAAGTTAAAGTGGCATTAGCAGAAGTTTGCTTCTATTTGGGTGAGATGGAGACCACTGCTCAATTATATAAAGAGGCTAAACAACAAAGATCTAGAGAAAGAGACAGTGCAAGATCCAATTTATTGATGGATGCTGAAAATTCATTCAGTGATGAAATGGAAAATGATATTGACGATGAAAATAACAATGATGCATTAAGTTTGTTGGCGAAAGAACAGCAATCATTAATTGCTGAATATCCAGTCACCAAGAAAAGTAAAAGAAAGAAGCCACAAATTGCATCCATTGAAGAATTACATTCAAAGGAAATGAAATCAACAACTAGAATACAGGAGCAATATCAAAGGTCGGTTAGGTTGCTTGAACGTTTAGAAAATGATGATCAACTGTCAAGTAAAGATAAATCATCAATTGCATCTATGTGGATTGATCTTGTCTCTGAATTGATTGAAATCTTTTCAACGTACAGATGCTTTTTTTCCTCTGATAGAGCTAAGAAGTTCAACAGTGGACTAAGAAGAAGAACTGCCAAGTTAAGTATCGATCAAAAATTATCAAGAATTCCTTATTTACAAGATGAAATGATTCTCTCAAAGGAGATGGATTCTGGTAAGATTCCTGTTCCTGATGAAATATTTAAAGGTATCGTATTCGATGATTGGTATGATATGTTTATGAAATATTCTTTGATGATTGCTGAATATGAAGGTAACGTTGAAGATGCGATTCAAATTCAAGAAATTGCTAAACATGTTAACGTTTTCAAACATAAGGAGTTGTCAACAACACTTGTTGGTTTATCCGTTGGCTTGAAAACAAGCGATCCTACAGTTATCATGAACCAAGTCAGATTCTTGATGAACGATTTCCAATTTTCACTGCCTGCATTGAAAGCTTTCATTGCTTCTTGTTCACCTTCACAAAACTTTTATCCAATATATGCAGATGCACCAAATCAAAAGTATATGTTGAGACAAGTTAAAGCACATGATTCACTAAGAGCAAACGGTAAAGAAATTACAGGTATGGCTGCAATTACTAATGCCATCGTTGATACATCCAAAGATCATCCATTGTTGAGTTACATCTATTCATCTTTGTTATACATGAATAGATCTTTTAATCCAGCGCTCACATATTTAAACAAGATTTATAAAGACTACTCTAAAGACCCATCCATTTTGTTCTTGATGGCATTGTCACATTTGCATAGATCAATGCAAAGAAAATCAATTAATAGACATTTCCAAATTATTCAAGGATTAACGCTAATGTTAGAATACGTGGAAACAAAAGATCAAAATAATCAATATGATGTAATAGAAATCAATTACAATCTTGGCAGAACCTTTAATTTACTGGGATTGAGTACATTGGCGGTTAGCTTTTATGAGAAGGTGTTGGAGATTGAAGTTGAAGATAAAAAATATGATTTGAGACTTGATGCTGCCTATAACCTGTGCTTAATTTACAGTCACAGTGGTAACTTGAAGCTAGCTGATGATATAATGACTAAGTATTTGACCATTTAATTGGTTTGTATCCTCCTTTTTTGTACAATATTCTAATAAACACAAGTGTACTTTTTCTATGGATATACAGAAAAGTCGATGATAGTCGCGTCGAAGAAATTAATAGCTGTTTGTGCGACACTCAATCTGCTTGAGCAAGAAGATATTCCGAGAGGAGTGAATTCTTGTGAACTCGGTCTCTAAATATGTTTGTAATACTTGATCTAATTCACGCTACCCTTCACTTTCAATAAGGCAAAGAGAAAATGAATTGAGAGGTACATTCAATTAATTTAAAAAAATGAATGACAGTGAAATTGATGTCCAATTATTGGAAGTTCAGGAAAAACTGGAAACTATAACGTCCAACATCAAGCTATACGTTGATAACTATGACATATCAAAATTACAAAAGGATCTTAATAGATCAATAGCTACAAAGTCAGGCGATAGCAATGCGGATCTACAATCAATAAAGTACAAAGAAAATGATTATATACAGCAATTGGAAATTTGTAACCAACTCTGGTTTATAAATGGATTGATCAAAGAACTAAATTCGTTGGATATGTTGAGTCCAAGCAACGATGATTGGAAGTTTGTTGATTTTGATCCTTCAGTTTCAAGCTACCTTAAATTGAGGAATAAAATATCAGAATTAATAAAGAGTTTGCAAAGTAAATCATTGGGTCCAATCAAAATCATCAATGAAATTTCTGCAAAATTGGAGTATTTTGAAGAAAGATTGGAAGAATTGACTAAATTATACTTGGGTGAATTCATCAAATTTGAAAATGGTAATATCAAATACGAAAATAAATTCAATGATTTGAGTTTTAAAGAATTTATAACCAATTCCAATGATTTATTGAAACTTAAAACCAATAATGAATTGTCAAAATCATTCAAATTCAATACAATTTTCAAAGATTGGTTAAATACAGTGATGGATAAACTCGAGAATAAAAATAAGACTGTTCTAGCGTACGGCTCGGATTCAGTTTCATTGGAGATAGTACCATACGATCCAACAAATGATGAATCAGGATTTTATGAATACATCAAGTCAGTTGAAAACATTATTAATTTCTTCAATTTGTTTATTGATTTTAATCCAACAACTGATAAATCATCTCCGTTCACTTCATTGAAATTGACAGCTTCTAAAATACTTTTAAAATCATTGAAATCTAAAGTTTTCAACAGTTCCAATATTTATCCATTGATTCTGGATAATTTGAGCAATAATGAGAATAAGTCAATTATTAATGAGCTACAATTAATTTCAACGTTATTGTCACAAGATAGTTGGTCTAGAGATAATATTTGTGATTTAGAGTTTTGGATCGACGATCTAGTTAGTTATTGGGTCAACGATCTAGTTGACAAGACAATCAACGAGATTAGAGAGCTATCGATCGATTTAAAGTTATCAAAACTAGGGAAATCTAAAAAAATGAAAGATATTTTCAGTTTCAACCACTTGATAGTAAGGGAAATTGAAATAGGTGGTAATGAAACAAAAGAAGCCAAAATTGAAGAACCTGCTAAACCGTCTATTGAGGGAAAAGCCACCGAAGATGCATGGAATTCCAAATGGAGTGATAATGATGATGATGAAGGCGATGCATGGAATGATCTTGATGTTGACTTGAATGCTCCAGTAACCGTTAATGAAAGTTTACAACCTTCGGTTGAACAAGAAGATGACGATGATGCATGGAACGAAGGAATTGACCTTGATCTGGAATCTCCAGTGAAGAAGAAAGAGGCTCTTCCACTGGTTGAGAAAGATCGTGTTGTTGAAGGTGATGAAGAAGATGACGATTGGGATGCATGGGACGAAGAAGTCGATGACAATTGGGTTGAAGACGGTTTGAAAGTTGACAATAACTTAGGTGTTAAATCCCTTTCTTCACACAGTAAGACTCCAACCAATGTGACAACATCTACAGAATCAAGTTCATCGGATTCAACTATAAGTTATATGTACTCACAAATACCTGAAATATTGACTGGATTATTCAAGAAGTTCTATCAAAATTATGAAGATTTGAAAACTAATATGTCACCAGTAAATGAAGACAAATTAGAGGAAGCTGAATCGATATTTAAAGGTAATTTGAAGAAGCTGCTTATTTGTTATTTTATGATAATTGAATCGAACGTTGCAGAATTCTACTCAAGCCCTATACTATTTTACAACGATTATAACAAATTATTAGAAGATGTCTCCTCAATTTATGAAGTTGATCTGAAATCGTGCTTCAATATGAGTTATAGATTTGTCAATACGTTAACTAATGATTATATCAATGAACTGTCCGATATCATCAAATCATATGAATCAAGCTTGCTTATGGATAATTCAACGGATCCAGCAACAAGAGACAACGAAATTGCTGAATTGA
The DNA here is from genome assembly GCA_030557545.1 of Ogataea salicorniae. Taxonomy (NCBI): domain Eukaryota; kingdom Fungi; phylum Ascomycota; class Pichiomycetes; order Pichiales; family Pichiaceae; genus Ogataea; species Ogataea salicorniae. Next base: position 63,338 of record JAKTPI010000045.1, read on the forward strand.
CTACTGGATTAGAAATTTATTTTGCCAAAATTGAAAACAGTTTGATAAGTAATAACGGAATTCAACTAAACAAGCAACTAATCTTGAGTATGATCCTAAAAATCTCATCAAGTCTATATTCAATTTTGAATTCACAGTTATTGAACAGATCCGAGATTGGATCGGAAGAATCTGAACAGTTATCAAAGTTTATTGACACTGTGAGTTTTATTACAATGCAATCACAGCAACATCATCAACATCAACATCGATCAATAAACAAAGAGATTTCATCAAAGTTGTTGAAGGTTCAGTCATTCCAAAAATTAACACAAATAAAACTCATTTTGGAAAGTAATTTGAAATCAATCTTGGATCATTTCTACGATGCTAAATTTTATGATTTGGAAACAGTTGAAATTATCAGCTTGATTACAAGTTTGTTTGTTGATAGTGTCAACAGACAAAACGTTATCGATGAGATCAAATCCATAAGAGACCAGTAATTATTTATTTTTTAAAAGCGTTTATATATTTATAGATTGTATAACTTGTTAACAACATTTTAATAATTATTTTTTTTTTCAATAGTATTATAAAGTTTGGAATAAAATAACATGAATATATGAAATGAGGGGAAGTATTAAATAGAAGTAAGAAATGTAAGAAAAACGGTAAACCAGCATCGTTTAACACATTTTCTTCACCCACTCCCAAAAAATGGTAAGAAAGGGAAAAAAAATAAAACAGAAACAAGGGGAAATCAATTATTCTATTCACCAGTCCAATTGTGAGCTTTCAGCTGGGTTACTACCTTGGCATTCAATTTTGGCACATAAGGCTTCTAATTCTTCAGCTTCTTCAGAGTTACCCTTGCCACCAACCCAAGCAGGGTTAATTTCTTTACCGGCCTTAGTTTCCAAATCAAAATGTCTTTTAACCATTTCCTTAACTAACTTTTGGTAATACAAGACACCCTTTTCCTTTAATGGATGTAAGTAACCAGTAGAATAAACACCTTGGTTTAAGTTCTTTTGAGTAGCAACACACAAGTTGTAATCTTCAAGTTCAACTTGTTGTAAGAAATCAACAAATTCCTTCTTTTTGTCTTCAGCTAAACCCTTCTTGGTGTAAATATCGTACTGTAAGATAGTTCTGTTGGGAGTGATTGGTAACACTCTGATGGTGTACCAAGCTGGTGAGTAACAGTTGACACCGTTGGTTGGGAATAAGTAACACCATAAACCGTTGAAGGATCCACCAGGATTTTCCTTTTTTTGAACTGGCTTAACTGGAGCAGCCTTCTTCTTACCAAAACCAAACCAAGATGATTCTTCATCTGGATCAGCTTCATCAGTTGAGAGGGAGATTTCTTCTTCGACGACTTTAGCATAGTGTCTACAGTAGTTACCCTTTGGAATAACCTTATAAGTTTCCATCTTGAAAGCAGTGGCTAGACCTGGGTGAGCAGTTGGACAATGATAACATTCTTGGTAACCATCCATTAAAGTCTTCCAGTTGAATTCCCCGTCTAATTCGTAAGACATGTGGTATTCGTAGTCATCAAAATCATATTCATTCATTTCAGTTTCTAAACCGGCAAAGAATTCTTCGAATGGGATAGCATCTTCAGTGTTATCAAAGTTGATGTATACGTGGCCGTGCTTACCAACGTGGCACTTGATTTCAAACAAGGAGTTAGCTGCTGGGTCGAAGCCTTCAATTTCGTTGAAATGTGGAGCCTTTGTCAATAAACCATCAGTGTTGTATGACCAACCGTGATATTTACAACCTAAAATGATGGAAGAACCCTTTTCTTTTCTAACAACTGGGTAAGCTCTGTGTCTGCAGACATTGTGGAAAGCCTTGATGTCACCGTTCTTGGTTTTGATCAAGAAGAAGTTCATACCTAATAATGTGAAAGAATAGTAGTCACCAGCTTTTTTGAATCTGCTGTTGTGAGTAGTGAATAACCATGATCTTGAGAAGATGGCCTTTTTTTCAAAGTCCAAAACTTTTTGAGAAGTCCACCATGAAGCTGGTAAAGTGTGTTCACCAGGTAATAACTTGTCTTTTGGGTTATCTGCTGGTGGTGGAGCTGGTTTGGCAACTTGTGCAGCGGACATGGTTATAATTATTGGGTTAAGATGAGATTGAACTGTGTTTTAATCCTTTGATTTGAAGTAAGAAGAAATATAATTGGCAACAATAACATTTTCGAATTTTTTAACAACCAAGAAGGATAATTGATCATATTTATATTCTTAAGATTTAATGCTGATTTCAACTATCAAACTGATTGAAAAATCAAGTCGTTGTTGTCAAATGATAAGAGTGGTTGAAAGGTATATTACGGAATTTTCCTGCCCAAAAAGGAAACAATTCAATATGGGGAAATCAAAAGATAAACACTCTTAATATTCTCCCCAGTGGGAGGTTGGTCCCCTTGAATCTTTTTGTGTTTTTTGCCCCCCCCCCCCCCCCCCCCCCCC